>JAOVVH010000002.1:21633441-21652031 GCA_028566435.1 Scorpiodoras heckelii
TAATAATAGTAATAATAATAATAATAATAATAATAATAATAATAATAATAATAATAATAATAATAATAATAATAATTCGAGGTCTGTCTAGAAAGCAATGAGAATAAAATTCCTGCACACTATAAGGCTTACACACAAAGATGGTGGTTCAAGGTCAGTTAGACTGGGATCTCAAATTCTAGCCTTCACAGTGCCCAGACATTTATTTTTGTGAAACCCTGCTGAAGTGCCTTGACACTGGAACAATTTGGCACTGGAACGAGTTTGGAGCAAATGTAGGATCATTTAACAAGACAGCCCAATTTCCTGAACAGACTGATCACAGGAGATGAATCATGGCTGTTCGAGGACGATCCTGAGACAAAAAGAAGTCTGAAAAAAGTGCTGAATGGCACATGACAACATCACATTGCCCAAAGAAAGCTGGCATGAGCAAATCAAAAATCAACTCATTGTTCATCGTCTTTACTGATTCTCAAGGGATCGTCCGTAAAGAATTACCAGAAGGCCAGGATTAAAGCACGTATGAAAGGCCACCACTTCAGCACACTAAAGAACAATTATAGAGCCATGACCAAGACTCTGAACACTGCTATCAACAATGGCAGCGGCTTTGGGAGCGTTGTGTGCGTTCACATGTTATGAAGGTGACAGTTTTTTTTAATAAATAAATATGTCGCATGAGATCGTATGAGATCATACAACCTATTTAGACCCTTTACACACTTTACATTTTTTTTGTTGATTGTTTGTTTGTTTGTTTTTCACTTTATTGGCAGTTTGGATTCAGGGCTTAAAAATTTTTCTTCTTTCTAGAAATCGGCCAAGAGAACAAGACTTTTCCAAGCTTGAAATTGTCCAAGCTATCCATCCATCCATCCATCCATCCATCCATCCATCCATCCATCATCTTCCGCTTTATCCCGGTAGTCGGGGTCACGGGGGGACTGGAGCCAATCCCAGCGTCATCGGGTGTCAATAGACGATACACCACGGACAGGTCGCCGGTCCATCGCATGGCCAACACACACCCACGCACACATTCACATCTACGGGCAATTCAGAGTGACCGATCAACCTAACATGCACGTCTTTGGACAGTCGGAGGAAACCGGATGAGTACCCAGAGGAAACCCACACAAGCACGCGGAGAACATACAAACTCCACAAAGAAGGGCCCGGACCTGGAATCGAACCCGGATCGTCTTGCCGTGAGGCGACAGTGCTGACCACTACACCACCTCATGTCCAAGCTAAAAACGGTTAAATCATCACATATTTGGTTTACTGCAACCGTGCAGCAGGGAAGAAAGAGCATACATTCAGCTATCTTATTCAGACTTTATTCAGCATTGGAGTATCCTTCGAATACAGCCTTGCATCTAAGACAGATTACATACACCTACAGACCTACAGACCTACACACCTACAGGCATTACCACACCTACACTCAGCCCTGTACCCATTCACACCTACACTTAAGCTCTTAGGATTGCACAGGAATAACAATTCCCACGAGAGTACGGGACGGGGTTCGCACCTTGAGCATCTTTTTTTTTTTTTTAAATCTAGCTCCACACTTCGACAATGCACAACCAAACCCCACCACCACCACCACAACCACAACCACCACCACCAGGCTTTTCTGTTTGACACACCTGTCTCACATGCCTCGTCTACCTCGCCTGTGCCATCTAGAGATTGCTTTAAGTTCTGCCTCCAGAGCGCGTGACACGTTCCACCGGCACGTCGCTCAGCCTTGAGTCCGGGTTCTCAGTCCGGGTTCTCAGTCGGAGCGTTCCGTCGTCAATTCGTGGCTCCGGGGCTCGTGGTACCATGCGTTCGGAATTAACCACGGAACATCTGTGTGAACTGGTGAACGCACTGGGATGTGGTGCAGCTTAAAAATCTGACAGTGAGGTCGATTTCAGTCCTGAGACTAAGCAGCTGAGTGCATTTGTGCAAAGGAGAGAGAGACAGAGAGAGAGAGAGACAGAGAGAGAGAGACACACACACACAGAGAGAAAGAGAGAGAGAGAGAGAGACGGAAGGACGTTTTCCCTTTTTTTTGCTCTGTTTTTTCGCATTCTCATTTTCATGTGGATGAAATTGTTTGATGATGCCGCAGCAAGACAGGTTTAAAGCGCGTCCCTGCGAATCGAGCGTAACTGCGCAGAATGGACACGTTCCCACGTATCAAGGTAAGACCAGGCTTAACAACCTAAATGCAGTTTTATCCATTAGAAAATATCCCATCTGCTCAGATCATTCACAGACATCCATTTGTGGAACGGGATCTGTCATTTCGGATGGACTCCAGATCTCCAAGTAGATTTGTCGCCTGGGTTTGTAACAAGAAAAAGTTGTCAATGAAGTGTCAGAAATAATCCGGAACGTGAGATACAGATGTGCGTCGCTCCTTGGGGATTGTTATAGTAAGTAGATGCATTGCACTTTAGAGATTTAGGTCTCCATCCCGACTGGAGCTCAGGCTGCGTGTCAGTATAGTGCGGCTTTCATTATTTTATTTATTTATTTATTTATTTATTTATTTATTTATTTATTTATTTATTTATTTATTTGTGAGTTAAAAAAAAAAAAAGCCTTGTCTCAACATGCCCATGCTGATTCGGTTACATTAGAAGGATGTGTTGCAGTATAGTATCATATACACCTTGGGCATCTTGTATCAAATGAGCATAATGTAGGCTAGACTGCCTTCATACAAAGACAGATGGCTCGTTAAACTTATATGACTTGCTTTGATCTACAATCTTCAGAAAGAGCAGTCATGATGGGAATTGATGGATCCTTTTCTTAAATTACACTTGTAGAACATTTCACTTTCTAGTAAATGAGTATGTGCATCTGTTACATGCTGCACCATTTTATTTTAGGGAGTGGTGTGTGTGTGTGTGTGTGTGTGTATGTGTGTGTGTGTGTGTGTGTGAGAGAGAGAGAGAGAGAGAGAGAGAGAGAGACTTTTAAAGGGTGCTTTGTGTGTACTCCTATCCCAAGGACTACCTTACTCGTACCGAATATACACTATGCATGCCCATCTCAGATGAAAGCAAATGTGTTTTGTAATTTGTCTTCTGCTAAAAGGTATGATGTATGAAGCTATATAAAAAAAATTCATTACATTTTAGCACCATGTACATCGCTAACACGTTGCTACGACCGACGGGATAAATGTTTCTTACCACTTCTGATAGCTGACAATGTGCCACTCTTGACATGTCATCATAAAAAAAAAAATCTGGTATGTCAAGAGTTCCTCCAGAGGAATCCTTAAAGGTTGTGTTCAGAGACCTACGACAGGGGTTTTCGCTATTTCCCGTACTAAAAACATCTCTTGTAGGAAGCTAAAAGTGCTGGTTAATCAAAGAACTATACAGGATGCTCTGGCCAAGAAGAGCTCTAAGAAGAAAAGAGTACTTTTTCTTGTCACTTGGTAGAGTAAAGCTTTCATACCTGTAGTTTCTTTTACCTAGATAGGTGCCTGAAGTGTACCTTTAAAGGTGCAGTGTGTAGAATTTAGGCGGATATGATAGAAGTGGAGTATAATATTGGGTATATTAACCTGTAACTACAAGTCATTATGTTTACATTAGTGTAGACTGGGCCCTTATCTACATGGGAGTAGGTCATCATCTGAGAAGGCTGCCATGTTGGACCATCATGTATCTCTACAGTAGACTAGGTCATACCCATGTTTAGCATTTACACGTTGGTGTAATGCAGCTTGGCTGAAAGATGGAGAAGACGACGAGGAATCAGTGATTGCTGGTGCTGGCTAACAAGTTTGAAAACCCAGATTTCGAAAGCTGGAGGATCATACCTATGATTTAGCAGAAGAAAAGGCAAGACAGCATGAATCCATCAGGTGCCAGTATCAGCATTAGAGAAGTCGAGCACTAATGTTGGCTTTTCACACTTATCATTCCAGATCATCCCAAAAGTGATCAATGTGGTTGACATTTGAGCTCTAAGTAGGCTATGCAGCCTCTCCCACTCCACACTTGGCAAACCATGTCTTAGTAAATCTTGCTTTGTGCACAGGGGCATTGTCATGCTGGGACAGGTTTGCACTATGCCCTTTAGTTCCAATGAAGGGAAATCCTAAAGACATTCTAGGCAATTCAGTGCTTCTAGCAGATTGGGGAAGGCCCACATATTGATGTGAAGGTCAGATGTCCACATATTTTGGGCCATATAATGTACATGTTACTGTTATGAAGGTAGATGAAGGAAAGGTACAATTTAGTATTTGTACTTCTGAAAGCATTTTTTTTAGATTGTATGAAGAAAATTATGGTTATTCAAATGTGCTTTAGATAGTAGCTTTCTAATGTTTTAAGGCTAATTTATACTTCTGATTTGACTCTATGCCATAGGGCACAGTGCCATAGGGTACAGCCTGACTTGCACATCCCCAGAAATGTAACTACATGTCATGGCTGGTCCTTCTACTTCATCCAAACAAAACAAAACACATTACTGAATAATGGATTTATTTACAGAAACCTATAATAATGATATTAAGTGTATTATTTGATATGTCAGCCTCTGTATTGGCATAAAATAACTAACTAACTAACTAACTAACTAACTAACTAACTAACTAAATAACTAACTAACTAAATAACTAATAAATAATAGTAGTAGTAGTAGTAGTAGTAGTAGTAGTAGTAGTAGTAATAGTAATAATAATAATAATAATAATAATAATAATAATAATAATAATAATAAAGTGAAAGTGTAATATTGGAATACTGTGCTTGCACACAGAGGAATTTGTTCTCTGCATTTAACCCATCCATGCAGTGAAACACACACATTTACACACACTGGTGATGTGAGCACACACAAGCCTGTAGAGGTGGGCAGCCTCGTCCAGGGTGCCCAGGGAGCAGTTCAGGGGTTAGGTGCCTTGCTCAACGGCACTTCATTCATGTATTGTTATTATTATTATTATTATTATTATTATTATTATTATTAGTAGTAGTAGTAGTAGTAGTAGTAGTAGTGGTAGTAGTGGTAGTAGTAGTAGCAGTAGTAGTAGTAGTAGTATTTCTACAGTGAAACATGGAACTCAAATAGTTTTTTGGATCTTCTTCAATGTGTAGTAAATTCTGTTGTGTTTCATGTGACAGCATCTCCTAGAGGACATGCTCACCTTAAGTGCAAGTATAAATACTTCACCTTGTGCTCACATCATCCTTATGACCTGCAAGCAGAAGTATAAATCAGCCTGTTCTCAACCCTTTTTAATAAATAATCTTTCTGAGTGTTCTTGATTTTTCACCGAACTTTGAATTAAAGGTGTATTGACTTAGCCATGTTTAAACTCTTTGCACTCCTACAATGAAAATGCCTTTGAGGACCTTGATTTCACAGCTTATTATTAGCATACTCATACCAACTTTAAGTACAATGGAATATGATTCATTCAGTAAGTACTGCAAAACTAATAGGAATGGCATTTAGTGTTGATGGTTCTGGGAGTTGAAAATGGTTTGAATGTAGGAATGGAACAAACTGATGGATAGATGGATGGAACTATACAAGAATACATTTTCAAAAACTGTTCACTTAGTTAATTTCCTTGGTTGTCCTTGAATTTATCTCTTATCTCAATACTAATGAAATGTTTTACCTCATTCTCTTTGCTAAATAACCTTATGCTTTATATGGTCAAAGTCTATCTAAAACCATAGCAATAATAAAAAGGTTATCTCTTGCCAACATTCATTATTGGGACCTCTGAGCATGCACACTGAGAAACACACTATCAGATAAACACCTGTAGAACTGACAGCCTAAATTGTGTATGTGGCATTGCAGAGCTGCCAAGGACTTGATGAACTTTGAACTGAAGCTTTTTCTTTTTTAACCACTGGACCCTATTCATGGAGGGTGCTAGTGAGAATTGTGATCTTTTCAAATCAAATGTCAAAAAAAATGTCTGGAGTAAAATATTTTACCTCCAGTTTTCATGTCATCATTCTGCTGACAATAATAAGAGGTTGTAGTGAAAAGTAGGGCAGTAGTCTAGACCACGATTCAAGTTCAAAAACATTTACAATTACAATTCATTTTAAAGCATTGGTAGATGCTCTGAACCAGAGCCACTTTAATTATTGATTAGAAGAAAAACTGATATACCAGTTTATATTTTGTAGGTCCCCCACTGGATCTTGGAGGGAATGTTGCACAGTCCTCATGCTGATGTTTGTTGAGGCCCCAGCATTGAATTTCGATGTTACTTGTACGCCTATCATGTGAAACGATTCTTGCAAGCCGACACTGGTCACGTTCACCCAGTCTTTTTACGACCACACTGCTATCGTAAGTTTGAGGTTTTTGCCTGAATTCTTGTAGTCACGGTACACCCTTGAAATGCTCATACATGAAAATCCAAACTTGCTTCTAAACCCTGAAATGCTATGACCCATCTTACGAGCTCCAACTTTTAAACCAATTTGAAAATCGCAAAATCGTGATAACCTGCCATTCTCACAGCAGAAACAACATTAGAAGCTTCTATATATGTCTGTCGCTTTATATACGCACTGGCAGACACAACCAATGATGTGCATAGGTGGTGTTGCTATGTATTTTGCATAGGCTCCAGTACCAGATTTTCTAGTACTTCAGTGTATTATCACTGAACAGTAAAAACTAACTTCCTGCCATTCAGTTATGTTAATTGATTATCTGTACCATTATAAACAAAGGACTGTATGTAGCTGGACCTTTTCACATTTTCCCTGAATGTCTTTTCACTGCTCTATTTTTGTACTATTAGAATCTGGAATGAAGACCTGCATCTTTGAGCACGGAGTACAGATAATTTATTTTAATTTTATATTTAACCACCTGACATTTTGCTATTACATGTGCAGAGCACATTCAATACCAGCAGTGGGATATGATCCCATACTGGGGGGTGGGAGCATTCCTCTACATTTCACTTCTCTCCTAATAAGAGCTCCACTCAAGTGTTGAAAGCTAATGAGCATTCAATAAATCTTTCCCTGCCGTCATGCCAAGGTCAGGCAGAACTAAAGATACTATCAGGATGAAGTAGAGATTTAGTGTGACAGCTGAAGCAATGATCAGGTTGGGGGAGGGTGCTCTCTATGTGCATTTTTACATCTAGTATAGTTCATAAGACTCATAAGATCATAAGATTTTCACAGAGCATCGCGGCGTAATTTATAGCATTCATGTCTATTCATGTCATATCCACAACGGAAGATACAACTGAAGTTATGTAAAAATTTTCAATCAAGCCAAGCCAAGACAAATTAGAAAAGGAATTATTGCTTCTCTTTTATGGTCAGAGATTTGGTGCCATGTGAAAGCCATCCATTTGAGCAGATTGTGACAGGTTTTAATTGCTAGACTGAAACGTAAATTATGACAATTATGGTGGTAGTAGTATGATCATTTTCTGCAATCATTTGCTCTTATGCTAAGATAATCAGGTCAAATTGGACCATAGATGTCAAACTGAATAAGAACAGATTTATTTGTAGATGGTTTACACAAGAAGTGTGGTATTTATGAAAATCTGGTTTGTTAAAAAAACAATATCTTACAGGATCACTTCAGTTTAAGTAAATATACATATGAAGAGACTTAATAATTTGAAATTTGGTTGATGGCTTCGAATCATATACTTGGGGATGGGTTACTGCAGCTTTAGTCATTTTGAGGTTGCAGCACTGTGGGAGTTTTGTGCACGGTACTAAACGCAAAGCAGCTGTGCCATACACATTGCTGAATCCCATTTATCAACATATCAAGAAAATTCAAAATTGTTGCACAAACCTTTGCGTATCTGGTTGGAGTATTTTGTTTGGAAATATTCACACAAAATCTTGCTTAAGCAGAGGTCCACTGAGCAAGGCTACTCCAGGATCTGTGCTCTGGCGTCTTATCTGAGGTCAGATATGATGATTTACTGATGATGAGAATGTTGAAGATGAGCACTGGGATTCATGACAATGGCAGAAAGTAACTGGAGCAATGACACCTCAGGGACTGTGAATAGAGCACAGATGGACTGTGCCTGGCAGCCACACACTGAATTAGATGCCTCTTTTGGGATGAAGGAAAATGGTTCTCAATCTCACGGTGAAATATGAGAATCTGACCATTAGCATGTAATTTCTGCACAGCGACCCAGACAGATGAACCACATTACACTTGTACCTAAGAATGGGGTGCAGGCTCATTTTTTAAAACATTCTTCCTGAACATACAAGTACATTCATTGAAGAGGAGAAGAAGACTGTGGCTTCAGGCTCTCATTTTACAGCAATCATCCAATGGTATAAGAGATGATGACCTTCGTATTTAGCATGAGATGCTAAGACATGCATTGTATAAATGTGCTCTTTTAAGTAGATTGTTCCAAAACATTCTGATGAACATATGCAAAAAAAAAAAATAATAATAAAAAATCACATATTCAATTCATTAATGCATTTTTTTGTTCTTTAAACAAACACTAGTGTCATTCACAGGTGGGTATATTCAGAATCCACTACCCTACATTACAAACTGTGTTGTTACAGAAGTTGCTTAAACCACGAAGTCAGTTCTAAATTTCATTTGTTGTAATGTTAATACTGTATTCTTCATAACAACCTCTAGATATTATGTTAATTATTCAATGTGTCATCATTTGGACTCAAAAGTGATAGACTATAGGCCTTTAATTAACGTTTCACGTGATTTTGTTAATGAACTGTGCTTATGCATTTTGCAGACAAATAAGATATGATGTATAATATGATGTTCATAGTCACATCTTTCTGACTATGACTGTTCACTGTAATGATCAAAAGCTCCTTACTGTCCAAAAGAGGACAGGTTTCCCTTTGAAGCTGGTACCTCATAGATTTTCTTCCCTTTTCCACAAGTGTCCTTGTTTTTCCTTGCCATCCTTGCTTCTGAATTGCTTGTTAAGGATCTACAGTAGATCTAACCCTAGATTTCTGTAAAGCTACACTATATCTGTTACTTAAGGCTCTATATAAATAAAATTGAATTAGATTCTGTTCATGTACAAGCCTGTACACTCCTCTTCCATTCCTCACTTTAAATGTCTTTCCTATTAGCGGTGCAGTAGTTGCTGAATAATTCAAAGTAGTTTCTGAATGGTGATCATCAGGATGAATAAGCTGCGAGTTAGAAATGGCTAAGGTTTCCCATATTGGCTTAAATTCTTTTCACACTGAAAGCCTGAGACATTGAGCCTGGCTATTCAGGCCACACAGGCTTATTGTAATCGATTTAAAGCATTTTCCCTCAGTGAGAACAGTGTGGGCTGCCTTTCTAGAAATGCTTTATTAGTTAATTGCATCCAGCTGGCAGAGGCTCCTTATGGAGTTATACTGGCATCGGGGTAGCTGAGTTTTCACACTGAAAAGCTCTCGGTTTTGTGATTATACACGGAGTACAGTAGTAACAGAATGAGATATTTGCTTACCACAGTTGTTTCATGGTATTCACTTGAGATTGGTGAGGCTTAAAATTAAATAAATATTCCTCATCCTTCAGCTTGGAAGGCAGTTCAGGTCTGTTGCAGGGAGGAGTACGCGTACGAATTCACAGCTAGAGTTGTGGCTCCAGCTTGGGAGACAATGATATGCCATATATGAGGTAAATGACTAGATTTACAGTCTTACACTAACTGCGTCACCAAACAATAAAATATAAAATGTAGGTATTTGCCGAACTGCTTGTATAATAGGTAAACTGTAATACGATATTTAAAAAAATTGACTGGCAGCCTATATACTGTATGAGACAACATGACTGAGCCCTTGTTTTACAACATAATTGGACCAAAGACACCTTGAGCAGAACTAACAGGAATACAACAACACGAGCACAAAAAATCAGCCGTGCACACAGTGTGCTTAAGACATCAACAACTTTTTAGACATCTTCCCCATTGGAAGACTGTGTTCAAGAGCAGAAGGTCCTTAGGAAAGTGTTAAAACCAGTCTTGCTCCATGGAGGCAGAACGAAGGGCTCCTTGTACAGTGGAGCGGCGATAACATTCAAGCTTGGCTGGGATTGTGAGCCCTGTGAGGAAGCTGTAATGCTGAAGGGATCTCAGCCTTATCAGCTGGTGTCATGGTGTAGGGGGAAAATGCTTAGAAAAAAAAAAGAAAGAACCCCAGGGATGAATCACTTTGTAAAGGAACCTCGACTCAGAAGTTGACTGGTCTCCAGGAGAAATCTCTTCTTACTCACAGGGTAACATCAAGTACTGCTGAATGCTGAATAGAGCATCTGGAAGGTCAGAACAGTATGAATTTGTCTGCTTATGTGTGTGCGCATGGGAGCAATTAGACATATTCGCACATGACGTTATTTACATTATATTTTTGTGATATATGCTGTATGCCAATATGCAAACGCCATTTCCAGAAAAGTTGATGCTTGAAACACTCAAAAAAAAGTTGGGACAGAGGCAAAATAAGACAAAATAAGTAATACTGTTCTGGAAGGTTCCACAATTAGCAGTTTAACTGGTAACAGGTGAGACTTAGACTTTGCAGGCAAGGATGGGTCATGGTTCACCACTTTGTGTCAAGCTTCGTGAGAGAATTGTCAGTCAGTTCAAATACAATGTTTCTCAGCACAAGAAAAGAATTGAGCTCTTTCACCAGTTCATATCATGAAAAGAGTCGGGGGAAATCTCAGTGTGTAAAGGCCAAGGGTGGAAACCACTGCTAAATGTGCATGACCATCAAGCCTTCAGGCGATATTGATTGAGAAACCGTCATGCTACCTTGATGGACATAGCCACATGGGCTCACAGTACTTTGGAAAATCACTGTCACGTCTGCTACTCTTTCAAGAAATGGAACCTGAAACTGTATTATGCAAAGAGGAAGCCATATATTAATTTTGTGCAAAAGCGCTGACAAGTTCTCTGGGCTCAAAGTCATATGAGATGGACCGAAAGACAGTGGAAATGTGTTCTGTTGTCAGATAAGTCTACGTTTTAGCTTGCTTTGGGGAAAAAACGGGCATCTGATTCTAGGTGCCAAAGATGAAAAAGACCATCTTTTACCAATGAAAAGTTCAAAGACCTACAATCTGTGATGGCATGGGGGTGCATCACTGCCCATGTTATGGGTGATCTGCATATACATGAAGGTACCATTGATGTGTAGGCTTATACTGGTATTTTGGAGAGACATATGCTGCAATCAAGATGACATCTGTTCCCAGGACAATGCCAGGCATCATTCTGCATCGGTTACAACAGTGTGGCTTTGAAGACATGTGTGAGTGTATGCGCTTGACTGGCCTGCCTACAATCCAGATCTGTCTCCTATATATGGCAAAATATGTGGTGCATCATGAAGAGGAGAATCAGACAACAGTGACTGGACTGTTGAGCAGCTCCAGTCTTGTATGTAGCAAGAATGCTGAAAAATTCCACTCGCAAAACTGCAACAATTAGTATCTTCAATTCCCAAATGATTAAAAAAATATAATGAAAAGAAAAGGTGATGTGACCCAGGGGTAAACATGCTTCTGTCGCAACTTCTTTTGAGTGTGTTGCAGGCATCAGTTTCTACATTTGTTTGTGCAGTTGAATGACCTTCATCGGATACAGTCAGCTAATATTTCATGACCACTTATATTTTGTGTTAAATTTTTCATTTCACATTGTAGATTTCACACCATCATATATTTTATATGTTTCAGAATATATTTCACAGTGAAATGTGACTCATGATGGAGGATGCATGAAGAGGTGATCTGATGGTCCACACTCAAAACCCTCTTTTTCAAACATTAAAATTTCCAGGGTAAAATTTACCATTTACCATTTGGCCTTCTGGTATGAATTCGTTATGGACGATTCCTTGAGAATAGAAAAAAGACAATGCACAGTGACTTGATTTTTTATTTGCTCATGTGAGCTTTCTTTTTGTGCGATGTTACTATGTGCATGATTCATCTCCTGTGATCCCTTAGTGAAACAAATTGGTGAAGACAATGAACTACTAACTAGACAATCATGAGTTCAAATCCCACCACAGGCAATCTGCCACAGCTGGGTGCCTTGAGCAAAGCCCCTAACCCTTAACCGCTCAGTTGTGTAAATGAGATCAAATGTAAGTTACTCTGGATAAGGGTGTCTGCCAAATGCCATAAATGTAAATGTAAATCATTCTCTTCAGGAAACTGGAACCCCTTGTTAAACGATTGGGTGACGATAGTGTAGCATGTCCATAATCTTTCTTCAACATTTCAAGAGTTTCTGATGCATTTTTATGATTTTTCAGCCAGAATTTGACCGCATACTGTTGCTCCAAAATCGCTTGCATTGTTCCAGTGACGAGATACTTCAGCAGAGTTTTACAAAAACAAATGTCTGGTCACTGCAAAGGCTAGAATGCAACTAAAACAGGTCTTAACATTTTTTTGATATCCTACTCTGACTGACCTTGGTCCACCATCCAAATGCATAAACCCTACAGAGCACAGGAATTTCATAAATATTGGCCAGTGCATAAAAATTGTTATGGGGCAATGCACAATTATCAACATCCACAGGAGACGGTGGTGAAATTACACTATTTAAAAATGAAACTATCAACCTTATATGGCTGCAAGAAAGTGTCCGTTTAATGTGCACTGCATCAAAATATGTGGGGAAAAAGTGATGGGAATTATGGCTCTTTGAAGGGAGTCAGATCTTATAGCTTTGTTCATTTCTGAGCTTATCGTCCTTTTTTTTTCTTTAGGGTGCAGAGCCCACAGCCGACAGGATGACTTGTGCACTTTGGCTGCGTTCTGTCACACAAAATCGTTCCCGCGGGGTTGTGTGGAGGTGTGGTCATGTTTATTTGTGCTTTACAATGTAACTGCAGTGATACAATCAGAAATTAATGTTTTCTTTCTCTGATTCACTGCTTTGTTTTCTGAATTGTTGAGCCAGGGCTGAGGAACAACTTTGAACAGCCCTGCACCATCCTCCAATTCCAACACTAGCTTACATCAGGGAAATCCTGTTATATGATGCTACGTTTATGCATAAATGTGTTATTTTCACTGACAAAAATGTTTCAATGTTTCGACATATAATTTGTACTAATGTTAAATGGAAAAAAAAATTAAGCACTAAAGCCATTTGCATAAAAGATCACTTGAATAGAAGTTTATCACAAGCTCAATTCTCATGTCATGATATAGCACCTTTATTTTATAACACATTTTTTTATACAATAAATAAAAATAGATGAAAAATGCAACATGTACGCAGGAACAGTATAAAAGATTTTCTAACAAGGTGCTGAGGGTTGAAAAAGTCACACCTTAGCCCTAACCCTAACCCACCCTAAATGTAACACTAACACCTAAACCTATCCCTAACCCTAACCCCAACCCTAACACTAACCCTCCCTAACCCTAACAATAACCGAACCCCTGACCCCTAACCATAAATCTAAGAAAATCTAAGAAAAATATATGCATCCTGAGCATACATGCATCAATCAGTTTCAACCGATAATAGTGCAAAAAAGCCTTCCCACTACTACAGCACTAAAGTTGGCATTGATATTATGGATCAAATGCTACATCTGTGTTCAGTAAAGCAAGGCACCCATAATTTGGCCTGTAGCTGTGTTTTACAACCTCCTAGACCTGACTGCAATTAATGCACATATTCTGTACAAACAGTTCATGGATGTTGCCATAAGCGAAAGGAATTTTATTCTGAAGGAGCTGTGTGTACATCAGAAAAGTGCAAAGGCAGTGGAGGTAATAGTGCATATGTGAATGCTCCTTCTCTGCCTGCGAAAAGGAGACTGTAACATCGGCAGATGTTCAAGGAACAAAACTTACGACATGCACCAGAAATATAAGCCAAATGTAATGTAAGCCTTTGAATGGTGATAAAGATACTTGCAAAACATTAGCCTACTTTAAGGGGACTTCTGAATTCAGATGATTCATGAAGCAGTCGTTAGGAGGTGGTTGTCTTCACACCTAGGTGAGGTGGAATAAAGACACTTAGATACTTTTTTCGTGTAATTCAGTTTCAATAAATGGTAAAACTGCAGCCCCTATTTATTGGAGACTATATTATTACCAGCACTAGGATGCTGTATGTAGGCAATGTTATGTTTTAATTTTATATCTTCGCTGTATCTTTTTCAGGAAATCTTTCTGTTTGTCTTTTCACATACACATTCGTTCATTTTCAAGCTGTGCCTACATTTTTTATTACGTGTATAATTAGTTTCAGTTGAGACTCATGATAGATGATGAGTAGTGGGAGTTCAGTGGTTAAGACATTTGACTTCTGATCAGAAGGTCATGATTTCAAATCCCAGCACCACCAAGCTGCCAGTGTTGGGCCCCTGAGCAAGGCCCTTAACCCTCAACTGCTCAGTTGTGTAAAATGAGATAAAATAAAGTCACTCTGGATAAAGGTATGTGCCAAATACTGTAAATGATATGAAAATTATGTTTGGCTACTTGTGGTGTGAACCAGTTTTGGCCAAACCACTCAGATGCGGGTAACTAATGGTGGACCATGGCTCTCTCTAATGGGAAGGTTTTGGGAGGTGTTACTCATAGGCTACTTGACAGGCAGGCTAGAATACCTTCAACAGGGGCATAATTGTAGTGTTTGATTTACTATGACCTAGCGTAACGTTCACTGTCTGTTATCTGTTAGATGTGGTAGATTACTGATTTATTCAAATGTAAGTGTAAAGCTTGATACACAGAGTCAATTAGTCAATAATGAGCAATATTTAGAAACAGATTATGTTACGGTTTCAGCACGTGGAGTGGTTATTCAATTTAATTCAATTTTATTTTTAAAGGGATTTTAACAATGGACATTTGTTAAAATGGACATTTGCATTGTCCCAAAGCAAATTTACAAAGACATAAAATCTAGTCATAATTTGTAACATATAAATTTTATCCCTAATTGTTATCCCTAATGACCAAGCCAGGGGCAATTTGTGGCAAGGGTTAAATGTGCATTATAGGACCCATTTGTCCTCGAAAGGACTGTAGACGTATATATTTTTGCGAAAACCAAGTGGACAAGGAAGCAGACGCTGGCCACCAAACAGCAGTCAAAACAGATTATATTTGCCCTACAGGTAGCAAATAAGGTAGTTCTAATGCACTGCTCTGTAGCGCCAGCCACAAAACCACAGCACTGAGTATGGGAGCAGCCTGTGAGGCAGGTTCAGGATAATGGCGCTTGTGGTAAACAATGAAATCAAACTAAAAGCCTGTGTAGGTGGCTGCAGATTTGCCTCGGAGACCACTCATGGCATTACATTTCTCATTCTTACATGACTTTCCACCTTCGGAAAAGAAAGCGTCTTCATGTCAAATACATCATGCAATAATTTCAGACAGACAATTTCGAGACAGACAAGTTTGGAACTGAATAACTTTAGCCTACTTTCTTTAGCCACCCAAAGCCCTATCATACTCTAAACTTAGCCTCTACACATTTTGTTTTACACATATTGTAATTCTCTTCAAATATGACATCATTACTTTCTGTCTTGTCATACCGATAAGTTGTTATACTGAACAAGCAATAAATAAATGACTATAGACAATGACGTAATCATTGTTGCTGATGTCGGGTTACACATTTAAAGACCAATTGCAGTCTATCTGGCAAGGCGATTGACATTCCTTATAATAAATTAATTCTCCAAGACAGTAGACTGAAGATTACAAACACTATGAAATGGTTGGCGATGTTTTTCTCAGTCAGATTTATCACCAACCTCTTCTGGGATATATGATGGATTAATAAATAATTAAAACATTATTCTGAATGATTATTATAACATTATGCTAGACACCATGACTATCAACACAGAAATGAATGACACATTGGCTGAGCTGCAAGCTGGTCTTATTTTGTAACTATTTCCTTTGTGCAAGTAACAGCATCCTTGTCTGAAGGCTCAGTAGTCTTTTGACTGCCTAGCCATGCTATTAGTAGGTAAATCCACCGCAGCGCTTCTAGTAGGTACTGGAAGTGCAACACTCAGCATGTCTGTGTGTGTATGCTGTCTTTTCCTGATTGATTTCCAGTGCTCCTTATGTTTAGCCACAGAAAGACGCTTCAGAACATTGGTAATTTTGGTGATTTGCAAAGCCCATAGTCGTTGTATTTGTAACCTTGTCAGAACTTAGTTTTACTTCCAGGTTCTATGCATGGAATAGAGGAAAGCCTAAAAAACTATGAAAGTGAAACAAAAATGTTAAGGAGTTTGGAAACTTCCTGTCAGCAAGTTATGCATTATGAGAAATAAATCCATAGCCTTTACAGTTTTCACTTCTATAGTAGAAATAGGATTTAAAAATTGACACTGTTTTCGTTGGTTTCTCATTTATAGCCTACTGATAAAACTCCCACTACTTCCTGGCCTCTAAAATTATACACATACAAGGTTTTCTGTCTTCTCTTACTAGCGTGGGATTGATGATCGTGTTTGTATCGGGTACACAAGCACAAAAAGAGTTTTGACAGCGTGGGAATAATCCCTGGATGAGCTAATGCCCTAGTTCTCGGCTCAATAATCCAACTCCCATTCAACACCCAGCGTTTTTTGTAAAATGTGTTAACAACACTTTTTGTTTCAATTAGGAAAAGATCAAAATAAGCCATAAAGTTTAAATTCACATTTATTTTCATGACATTTGGTACAGTGGCACTTTAATTAAAAGGTGATCAAAAAAAGCCTTTTATCATGTGCTGATTTTTTTATACAATGCATGAGTGAATTCCTTATTCCATGTAACTTTATAATCTTAGGCTACACAATGCATTATGATGTTGGCCTAACATTAATATTGTAATGCACTATAGCACAGCTCTTGTATAGTGTCTGCTCTATAGGTTAAAATGAAAAGCCTGCTATTGTGCATTGCTGAGTTTCATAGCAATCACATTAAAATGCTTCAGGTATATATTTGGCACTGTGAGGTATAATGGGTGCTATATAGAATATGTTTCCAAATGTATTTCTGTTGAATATAAGCCTAATAGGAAGTGATACCATAACCTCTCTTGATTTTCTAATTAAGCTTCCAAGATAATATTTGTGTTGCTTTTGAAATTACATGTCAGAGCTATAGACGGCTTTTTAAACATCACTTTGACAGACAGCAGGACATTGGGGTAATTTTTCTTAAGACTGGCTGGCATTAGAAAGTGTCGAGTCCTCAATATTTATCTCTCTATGTATTCAATAGCACTAGTAATAAACATAAATCTGTCTAATTGCCTGTCAATGAATAAGAGGGAATTCATTCTGCAGCCTTTTTTTCAGTGCAAATTGAATGAGCAGTGTTTAAAATGCACAAACACGCTTGTAATTGATTGTATTTGATGTATTGCTTATTTTCTAATGCTTGTTAAAAAAGAAAGAAAAACTAAGTAAAGACTTATTTTTACAAAAAAGAAAAAATACTATTAAAATGTAAATGCATATGATTGCACATAATATAATATGTTATATATTGTATAATTTATATATCCGGGGTATTTATGTATGTATGTATGTATGTATGTATGTATGAATTTATTTATTTATTTATTTATTTATTTATTTATTTATTTCCATCCATAGAACCATTTAAAAATTAATTCAACTGGTCATAAATATTACACGACATTATTATTAAAAATAAATGAAATAAACAATAAGGTAACACAATTAGAAAAGTGCAAACCCCCTGACTATGCACTCCACCCCATTTTAAAACCATGGCTCTTTTATTGGTTAAACAGCAGTGCTAATTTAGGACATAAAGGCCTGCCTTCAAAACATCAGTAAAATCACACTACCGAGGTGTGGTACAACACAGTGGCACTCACTTGGTCTCTAACGTAAACACTTAGCCTACTTAGGCTGCTTTATACTAATGCTGAGATCTTGGTCCATTCTTTCATTTCTTCTAGGCTGGACTATTCCAGCTCTCTACTCTATTGGCTTCCAAAACTGTTTGTTCCTTACAAGTATTCAAAATACTGCTGCAAGAAATCTGACTCATACCAGGAAATTTGAGCACATCACACCTGTACTTGAGCAACTTCACTGGATGCCCATCAATAGATGTATACAGTTCAAAATCCTGCTACTGACCTTTAAAGCTCTCCATGGTCTGGGCCCTCTCTACTTGATCAGTCTCATTAACCGTTACACTCCTTCATGTAGATTAAGGTCAGAGCGTGCTGGTCTACTGGTTGTGTCCAGGTTCAGGCTGTCTACCATGGGTGGAAGATCCTTTTTTGTGTTGCCACCCCTCTGCTCTGGAACTCTCTTCCCCCCTCTACGTTTCACTACCTGTCTTTCCAAGTTTAAAATTCTCCTAAAACCCATCTCTTCACGGCATTTTCATTCGTTTCCTTCTTCTATTTCCATTTGATTGTAAAGTGACCTTGGATATTGTGAAAGGTGCTATATATAAGTTTAACTTCTTCTTCTTCTTCTTCTTAATAATAATAATAATAATAATAATAATAATATTTACTATTATTATAT
>JAOVVH010000002.1:21733920-21746223 GCA_028566435.1 Scorpiodoras heckelii
CTGGTCCAATTTAGCCATGAAACCTCCCACACTAAAATGACAGGTGTTTCAGTTTCATTGTCTAACCCCTGTAGTTTGATGAGTATACTAGGGTATTGAGGTCAGATAAACAGGGTAGCTTGTTTCACAATTCGATTCAGTCAGAAGAATTTGACAGTAAACACTGGCTTAGGTTCTCTCACTAATAAGAATGAGCTTGCTTTTTGTTGCACAGCCATGCAGTTTCTATTTTGTCTATTTAAATATCAGCACACAGCATCCCCCTGAAGAGCTGACCTTAATAATACACTTGCTTTGACATTGTGAAAGCCTGTTTGCTTATTGTAGCAAAGGGACTGTGCCTTCACTACAGAGTCACAGTGTTCTCCTTTTTCTTTTTATAAGACATATGCCTAACTATTATTATATCCCTTTGTAATATATCCAGATGATGCACTTCTGTTGAACGCTGTTAGGCTTATCAAAATTGATCACCATATTTTCTGTGGCATTAATTGATCCTTTTTCTTTCTTAATTCCCTCAAAGTTTTAAAAACTAACTGCTTATCTCAAGTCTCCATCGCCGCTGTCTGTTTATCTTAAGTACAAATGTCACAGAATGCCATTGAAAACATTTATGCACTCATTCATCTCCACAGGGTCTTTGAAAAGGTCAAGGTTCCTGATTAGATTTCACTCTATTTTCCATCTTACCACTAATCTATTTATTCAGCCATGCATATTTGACTTCAGAATCAGGTCTTGTTTTTTTTATGATTCCATTTTCATTTGTACAAATGTATTCTATTAACAGTGATGATAAACAGATTCAGAGCTGGGAAAGTCATTTCCATTTCAAGAGCTATTTATAAACATCCATCTTATATTGACAGCAGGAATAAGGAAAAGGGGATATTGAAATTGAAATTTAATTCAGACATGCAGGCGCACACCAAGGCATGAATGTTAAGAGAAAATTAAGATAAGTGTGACCTGTTGAGCTTGAGGACACAGCTTGTATGACTTTCCTTTGGATTAAAAAAAGGATAACACTTTGTATTAACTTTTATTAATAGATAATTAATAACGTTAAATAATCAATTAATAAGTAACATAATTAGTATAATATATGACATAATTAACAGTTACATGATCATGTCACACGTCATTAATTAATTTATGCATTCACTATCAGGTAATCCTTAAATAATAGTCAGTGATTCATTAGGTATATAAGCTCCCCAGACAAAAAAAAAATAGTCACTTTACATGTTTGCACAAGGATGATCAGGCTATTAATACCTGCAGGCTACACAATGGGATTCATAGATTAAGAAGAGGTGGTACGGTGCAGTGAATATCTCATCTGATGTGTGGAAAATGGGTCGCAAAGCAAATGTTAATTATTGTCAAAAAGGAGTAATTGCATTTAGGTGTGACAAAGGCCATAGTGTGAAGAAAGTAGTATGATCATATGGGTCTACCGGCAGTGGCAAAATCCCACTCTGTTGGAAATTCTCGTCAGAACTGTGGCCAAAATATGAAACTGATGTGCACAGACCGCTGGAGTGTTTCCCATCTTGTGAATAAAAACCACTTCACTTCCAGGCAAGAATTGCTTCTAGAAGTCAACAGAGGTCCTTCACAACCAATTTCTGAAAGAGCACTCTGCGGGAAACTGCATACCACGATGACTGATTGGAATGTTGAACATTCAGGAGCATTCACACATCTGGACTGGCCCACATCCCCAGATGTGAATCCTCCAGGGAAGGCATCCATGAAATTTGGCAGAACTGCACAATTCTTTGTTGCAAGAGTGGCTGAACATTGATGTCACCTATATCCAGTCTGTTCCAAATCAAATTGCAGCTTTTATTCGTGCTCATGGTGGTATTACCTGCTATTCTATGAATGTTTCAATCACAGTTGACTATTTTTTTGTCTGGTGAGCTTACAATTTAAACATACTGTAGTGCTCTTAAATGGTTAATTCTGGTTGGTCAGAAGACGTTCATTATTTTGTTTGAATCGATTAATGAAACAGTTGTAAACTTAAGGATTTAACTGTTATAGAATAGAGGACTTGCTGGCTTTCTAGTTTGTCAGTAAAATGACCTTTCTTTTCTTTCTTTTCTTTCTTTTCTTTCTTTCTTTCTTTCTTTCTTTCTTTCTTTCTTTCTTTCTTTCTTTCTTTCTTTCTTTCTTTCTTTCTTCTTAAGAAAGCATCTAACTTAAGAACACCAGAGCCTGGTAAAAGAGCAACTGTTTATAGCCATTAGAAAATAACATATCAGGGTTAGAAAAAAGACGTAATTATTTAATGAAGAAATTAATTTAGCATTGGTGTGGTATAAGAGGAATAAAACATTGCTGTGGTATATGAGGAATAAAACACTTTGTTGCCTGCTATTATCGAAAAATAATGAACTTTGATCACAATCACAATACTGGGATTTATTGCAAATTAACAAATATTTATAGCTGTCATTTCATGTAGTTGATCATGAGTGAAAACATTATTACAGTATGTAATAATTTCTCCTGAATGCTTACATTATATTCCATTAATAAAGAGCCATAAAATATTAGGTGATACTCTACACCATAATTTTCAGTATTCCTTGATTGTCAAAAAAAAAACCCTACTTTTTTCTATGAAACAAACAACGGTATGTCTTTTATTTTAGAATTTTGAAATGAATGCATTACAAGAAACAAGAACAAAAAAGAAACAAGTGGGAGATAAGTAGGTTCTTTAGAAGAAGAAGAAATAGAAGAAGAAGAAGAAACTGGGGTCAGCGCGCAGAGTCAGCCATGATGTGACACACCTGGAGTATAAAGGGTTAAGGGCTTTGCTCAAGCTGCCGTTAAAAGAAAAAGTACATAATCTTCCCTTAAGGACTTGTAACATACATCAACTAGTGATGCAACCTGGACACATCATCAGTGATGTTACCCGGGATCACAGAGTGTTTCGGGTCTTTCAAACATCATACACTCTCCTCCGGGGTGATCAATCCCCCGGCTTGTGTCCAGGAAGCGCTATCCTACCCACGGATCTCCTCGCCTGATCCACAGCTACCACAAGGCAACCTCTGCTGCTTCCGTGGCCTCCTTAATGGCTCTGTGCTTATTGGCCCCAGTCATGCCCAGGATGTTGTAGACCCTGCAGAGGGACTGGCCTGCGAACCCTCTGCATCCCACCTCAATGGGCTCACATCTTGCTCGCCATCCGTTGAGACGAAACTCCTCTAGCAGGTCCTGATACTTCCTCTCTTCCGCTCATTGGCCTCCTCGATGCGGTCTTCCCAAGGGACCGTAAGTTCCAGGAGCACCACCTGCTTGGAGCTTGCTGAGGTCAGCACCACATCTGGACTTAGCGATGTTTTGGCTACATTCTCTGATTTATAAAAAAAAAAAAAAGCTTACATTCCTCACTCGTAACTACATACATTTCCTGTTAGCCTCACTGTAGCTCCTGAAAAATTCCTATTATCATTGAATAATGTGCTTTTAATATTAATAGCTGAATAATAAGACCGGATCTTAAGTGGCTAAATATGAGAATGGTACTAATGATGACAGATAGCTGCTACTTGTGCCTTTCACATGGTTTTATCTTTATCCCGATAGCCCACATATAAACCTAATATGGTGTGGGTAGCTATAAATGGATAATCATCACATTCCTCTGTGGACATTATTGTTGGTAAGCTATGATGTGAGTGCTGTGCCCTAGAATTGACTCTTTCTGTGAGGAAATGAGAAGCTTTTGTTGCAGTTTATTAGATGCGTGTCCCACTTAGCTCGTAAGAGTGTGCATACTTTAGGTTCAACGTTGAGAGCAAGGTATGGTGTGTGTGTGTGAAAGAAGAGGTGACATGAAATGCAAAATGGGAAGAAAATGAGAGAAGGCCCATGTTTCATGAGAGACAGTGAGATGGAGAGAGATAAATAGCTACAGGATATTGCTGAGCTCTGCCTTATTATTTGGCCTCATCATCACAGACACTCAACTTTTTTTTCTGCCCTTCTATAATATACACATTGTTTTGGAGTGGGGGTGAATTTGTTTGGATAGCTGTGCCAAGTGATCAGGCTCAATGATGAAGATCACTGATTACACTCTGAAAGTAAATGTTCTTACAAATATCCTTTGGAGGAATTATTCATAATGTATTGCTGTGATAAAATTCAGGTGTGATGTTTTTCATATTCAATCATATCCACCCCCACCTTCCCAGAAAAACAAACAAACAAACAAACAAAAAAAAAACAATTCAAGCTACACACACAAACCAACTCAAGCCATTTTGTCATCTGTCTGCAACGTCCTAATTTTCCACATTTCTGAGCATTGCTTAGCTCTTTTTTGTTTGCCTGCTTCATTTGATTTAATACAACTTAATTTGAATTAAATAAAAAACCTTGCACTTGAATCTGTGATAATACAAAAGCGTAATGCAAACTAATAATCCCAGAGCAGATGGGTTGGAGTAAACAAGTGCTATATACAACAATATATTATATTGTTGTATATAGCATATATAATATACCCCCCAAATATATTACACAATTACACCATAGTGTTAATAAAGTCTTGATTCTGATTTGTCAGAAGGTGTTGAATCAGCAGCTGTAACAGTGGCTCTGCTTAACATTCCATAACAGTATGTAACTTTGCAATTAATGGATGAAATGTTGGCTTTATCATTCTGTAATGAACTAAAACTTTACAAATTGCCGTGGTGTAAGAAGAAAAAAACATAACAGGACCTTCTGTTACAGGAAAATAATAACATTGTGGACGTAAAGGCATCACACCTCCTTACTGTTGATTATTTTCCTATAACAGCACATTCCAGTGTTTTATTCATTGCTTATATAATGCTATAGTAAGAAAAATATATAATATGCTAACACTGCACTATACTTAATCATGCAAAACTAATTTCTTTACTCAGTATTTGATATTACGTGCTGATAATGTACAATGTGTGTGCAAGGATTGAGTAGCAAATGCACAGTCTTCTAAAGCGAACTGTGTACGCTGTATATGCAACACTTTAGTGAGGAAATCAGTATGTTCACATGATGATTGAATTTGTGTTATTGGTCTGTTAAGAGATTGTGTAGAAAGGAATCAGTAACAGTTTGGCAGAAGTATCACTCTAGTAGTTTTAAATCATGTGCTCATGATGAACTGGAAATGATGATGACTGTGAGAAAAGCATCAGTAAAGAATCATCCATGAGTCTCAAAATGCAGGGCTTGTCAGCAGCTTGGTGTTTAATAAGCTGAAGCTGTGGTAGGCTTTAAAACTGCTGATGAAGCCATGGTTGTTTAATTAATGTTTAAGAAAGGAGTGTTAAGGAGGGGTGTAAAGAACAGACCTAATATATCATCCAAAGCTGCTTGGTTTAATGGGTTTAATGTTGAAATTCAAGGAAACCATCACGGCTGTGATGAACTCTACTCTTTTTTTTTTTTAGATCTGTTTTATCATTTATGTACATATGTATTTCCTTTTTTCTTGAAGTTGAAATTTATGCAATGTATTTTTTTTCTTATTGCAGGTCAGACACTCTGGTGTAAAATTAAACAGTTTGGCATTAAGAAGCTAAAACGGACCTTGTGGAAGAAACCTGTACTATCTAGGTAAGATACACTTATTTTATTAAAAACAGTGTAATGCACATGTACAGAACATCTGTACACTGTCAAGAAGATGCTTGAAAGAAACCACATGCAGTCAGATGTGTATCAGATATAGAAACAGCATTTCCAGAAAACATGGGACACTTTCTAAAAATGCAAAAAAAAAAAAAAAAGATTAAATTTGTAATTTAAACAAAGAAAATATTTATAGTGTTTTAAAAAGGAAATTAATTCTATTTGTTAAATATAAACAAATTTAGGAAAACAAAAAGCTTGGACAGAGGCATGTTTACCACTGAGGCACATTACTTTTTCTTTTAACTATATGTTTTTAATCATTTGAGAATTAAAGATACTAATGTTGCAGTTTTGCAAGTGGAATTTTTGCCCATTCTTGCTTTATATAAAGCTGCTCAACAGTCCGTGGTTGCCATTGTCTGAGTCTCCTCTTCATGATGCACCATACATTTTGAGGAGGAGACAGATCTGGACTGCAGGCAGGCCAGTCAAGCACACACACTCTGTAACTACGAAGTAATGCTGTTGTACTGTAACTTGTGCAGAATGAGGCCTGGCATTGTCCTGCTGAAATAGACATGGAGGTCCTGAGAAAAGGCTTCATCTTGGTGGTAGCATATGTTTCTCCAAAATACCAAGATAAGCCTCTGCATCAATGGGACCTTCACATATATGAAGCTCACCCATGCCATGATGTCACAGAACAGTCTGGATGGTCTTTTTCATCTTTGGCACATAGAATCTGATGTCTGTTTTTCCCAAAAACAAGCTGAAATATGGACTCATCTGAACACAGAACACGTTTCCACTGTCATTTGGTTTATTTCAGATGACTTTGGGCCCAGAGAACTTGCTGGCATTTCTGCAGAAAAATTAATATATGGCTTCCTCTTTGCATAATACAGTTTCAAGGTGCATTTCTTGATGCAGCAGAGGACTGTGTTAAGTGACAGTGATTTTCCAAAGTACTCCTGAGCCCATTTGACTATGTCCATCATGGTAACATGATAGTTTCTCAAAGAATACCATCTGAGGGCTTTGTTGTCATGCACATTCAGCAGCAATTCCACCGTCGGCCTTTATGCAGCAATATTTCCCCTGACTCCCAGAAACCTTTCATGATTTAATGAACTGTAGATGGTAAAAGACCTAAATTCTTTGCATCTTGTGCTGAGAAGCAATGTATTTTAATTGACTGATATTTCTCTCACAAAGTTTGGTACAAAGTGGTGAACCACGACCCATCCTTGCTTGCAAAGACTAAGTCTTTGGCGGATGTTTTGTTTGTCATTTTATCAGTTAAATAAACATTTAAGTGGTTTAACAAATTGCAGTTTTTAGTTTATATTGCGTTTTTATAAATTGTCCAAACCTTTCTGGAAATATGGTTTGTACACTGGTGCCTATACAGTATATGTTTTTCTAATAGTCACCTGTTCTGTTTTGGTGAGCCTGTGCCAATTGTAGCCTCAGCTACCTGTTCTTGGCAGACAGGAGTAGAATCTGATTTGGTAGTAGCACATCTGGCTCATGTTTTGATGTGTTCTGCATTCTGAGATGCTTTTCGGTTCACCACAGTTGTAAACAGTGGTTATTTGATTTAAAGTAGTATTTCTGTCATCTTGAATCTGGCCATTCTGGCTTTTCCACCCACAGAACTGCCCCTCAATTCATGTTTTTTTTTTACTAAATAGAAATGATACATTGAATAATAAAATAAAGGAAACAGAGAGAGAAAAAATTAAAGACAGCTTGAATGATAACTAAACACAGGAACAACTAGTTTAAGTGAATTACTCAGACCAAACAAAGGAATGGCTTATGAATGTTGACGAACAAATTTGATAGAGACATAGGGTACTTAATTAATATAGACTTGAATAGAAGAGCAGGATGGATAATCAAAACTAACATCTATTTTAAACATAGGAACAGAGTGAAACGGCCTTACTCTTTCTGCTGACCTGAAATACAATGGTATGGCTGAAAAGCTGGATTTGAATATTCCCACATCATGTGGTGATATGCACGTTGCTATGGTATGGCAGTGTAATCAGAGGCAAATCTCCTTATTTTCATGCAGACATTTTGGGTCTCTGGCTCAGCAGCCAAAGCCAGAGGGATCCTTGCAGTTCGAGAACTTTACACATTCTCATTGGCTTTGAATAGAAATTTGAGCAGATCAAGAGTCGAAGGCAAATGTTCTGTATTCTGCTTTATTGATGCCTGCTTGATTTGTCTATGATCTGTGTGCATGTCATGAATCCCACCAGAAGAGGGTGCCCTAGGCGCCCCAGCAACAAACTACAAGCAAAGACTACGTTTCCCAGATCGCCCAGTCAGCTCCCCCCACCTGGAGTGGATTAGGAGCAATTAGGTTTAGTTCCGCACTAGGAAATAAAAGGGCTGAGAAAGCTCTTCCCACCGTGGGTTTATGCTTCTGCCACGTTTGCTATTTTTGGATTTTGCCTTTGTGCTGTTTAAGGACTTATTGACTGTATCGTTTTGTGCTGCTCTTTCCGTTTTCTCACGTTTTGTCACTTTTATGTTTTTTCTAGTTCGTCCAGAGCGTGGAGCATCCTGGTTTGGTTTCCGTACACGTTTAAAGATCTGAGCATTTGGTATTTTTATGTTGTAGTTCTGTCCCAGTACCCCGTTCTCTTTCCTCCACGCTCCGTGCTGTTTTCTTTCGTACTTTTGTCGCCATCTGTGTGTGAGAATAAAACTGCATTTGAGTCCGGTAGCTTGTGTGGGATCATTACAGTGCAGAGAATTGAGAAATCAAAAACACAGGCAAGGCAAAATTGACTCCAGCGTTCTTCAATGCAGACAATGAAACGAACACACAAAAAAGAAAACTCGACAGACGTTTAAAAATTAACACAGGACATCAAACGGAAACTGTAGTTACTGAGGAGAAGCTTTGTCTGGGAAGCTCAGCCTGCTGGGCCTGAACACGTCCCTCTGCCACTTGATCTTGGACTTTCTGACACCTCAGTCTGTCCAGAACAGTACCGATCTCCATCAGCACCGCTCTGAGCACTGGGGCTCCTCAGGGTTGTGTGGTCAGTTGAACCACATCATCAAGTTCGCTATTGACATGACCTTGGTGGGTCTCATCAGCAAGAATGATGAGTCACCATACAGAGAGGAGGTGCACCAGCTAATGGACTGGTGTAGAGTCAACAATCTGTCTCTGAACATAGACAAAACTAAAGAGATGGTTATTGAATTCAAAAGAACACACACTGACCACTATCCACTGAACTTCTGTGGAGATCGCCAAGAGCACTTAATTGGTGTTCTTTAACCTTTTATCTTTGTCCTTATGAATGGTAGGGCCCATTTCAGTTGCATTGTAGCCTTCGCAGGCGTTTGGTTTTGTGAGACCCTGCTGAAATCCCTCACCACTGGATCAATGCAAGTGAGCTTGGAGCAATGACACATGATCAAATTCTGTGTGAAAATTGGTAAAAGTGCATTGGAAACTCTTGAAATGTTGATGAAAGGTTATGGACAAGCTACCCTATCATCAATGCAAGTCTACTGATGGCACAACGCTTTCAACCAGAGATGGGTGTTCGAGTACGATCTCGAGACAAAAAGACAAAGTGCTGAATGGCACGTCAACACGTGACAACATCACCTTGCCCAAAGAAAGTTCACATGAGCAAATTAAATATCAAGTCACTGTTCATTGTATACTTTGATTCACAGGGAATCAACCATTAAGAATTTGTACCAAAGACCAAACTGTAAATGGAACGTTTGAGCAAGAGGGTGTTTGTGTGTGTGCCACCAGATCGCCTCTATAAGGATATGCCATCATGACAATGCACCGAGTCACACTGTATTGGCTGTGGGAGAATTTTTGGCTAAAAAAAACAATTGAGTCCTTCCAACATGGATCCATGTGATTTCTTCTTATTCCCCAAGATTAAAAAACATTTGATAGGCCACAGCTTCAATTTGTATTCACAGTATCTCATTACTTTCCAGACAGACCTCATGAAGCAGCATAAGTTCTCTGCTTACACAGTTGATGAAGGTCTTTTGTACAAAACATTGTGTACTTTATGCAGTATACCAAAGTTTTGAGTAAAAGTTTTCAGAAAGTTCTGTGTGTGTGGGCTTCAGCTCTTCAGTGAGCATCTCACTGTAACGACCACTGTTGATTGTTGATACCACGTCGTTATGGTGCTCATGCTGGGAGGACCCAGCAAGCTTAGTGCCAATCATGCATTGACAAGAGACAACTGCTTGCTGCCTCCTTAAACTTGGCTTTGAGCGGTGCCTCTCGTCGCACCTTTTTTTTTCCTCGGTATTTGGTAGCGCTATGGCGCAAGGTATTAGGGCAAGTTCTGGTAACGTGGGGCCTTACTAGAGGTCTCATTGTAGGGGAAACCTCAAGGTAATAAAATTGCTTTCAGGGACAGTTCTGCTTCTGGTGTGACTCCCTTTGCTTCTCTCTTTGCCTCGTTGGCTTGCCTGCCTTCCTCTCTGGGGTGTGCGCCCACTGGATGCCTCAAGACATAAAGACAAAGGTTAAAATTAGGAATTGAAGTCAGCACTCTCCTGCGATTGCGGGCAGTGCTCCAGCCTGCTTATTCTTTTGACTGCCTGATATTAAGCAGTTCGTCTCTTGCGTAAGTTATAGGGTTTGAATATCCATAATTACAGATAATAAGCAAAAACCAAGATAGTACTAGAGAGCACTGTACCGAAGCTGCCAGTTGGGGTGCCATCTTGGATTATAAATAATAGCCCAGTCTGCCTGCACTTGGTCCGCTTTTCCCGTCCCCATCATAATACTTTTTCATGGTAATGTTCCAATATTGGAACTTGAGAATTCCAGACAACTTTCCAGCTGATGGCTGACTTTTGAACTTTTTCTTGTTCAGCGATTGAAGATGTTTCCATTCCATACTTTGCCGTTTAACCTCAGGCTTATAGTGATGAATCCATATAACCAGAGTGCGGATAATTTTTGACTCATGTGTATGTGTGTTTGTATGTACAGTATGTATGTATGTATGTATGTATAGATAGATAGATAGATAGATAGATAGATAGATAGATAGATAGATAGATAGATAGATAGATAGATGTAGGAAATTAAGTGATCCTTTTCCAGGCATCTTTTTAATTTGGATATGTCTTTATTCTCCCCCCATTGCACTGTGACCTGGAAGCACACAAAGATTTTTGCAATGGGAAATCAAATTTATTCTTCATATCCACTGAAAGATTGAGTCCTGCATACATAATCAAGGCACATAGCTATTTCACACCACATCACAAAAGATGAAAGAAGTTTCGTGATGAGTGAGACATGAGAATATGTGCAGGTAGAGTCATCAGGTGCAGGGGCAGCTAAATCTGCTGGTAACAAAAGTGTTGAATGAGTCATTGTCTACCACCACTGTTCATTTTTTTCACTGCAGCTCATGCAATATGACATCAGACACAACACAATTTGAACAATAAATAAAGAGCACTTATCTGTGATTCACAATTTGTCACTGCAAGCGAGGAAACAGATGTAATCTGTTACAACCACAAGTCCGCATCTTGATCTGCCCCTGTATCTGGGGTTGACCTTCCTGACACAGCCCTCCTCTTGATCAGGCTTAGGATTGGCACTGTGTGTGCTCTGCACAACTTGGTGGCTGGATTGAGCAGTGAATTAAGGGCCTTGCTCAGAGGCCCAACAGCAGCAGTCTGATATTCCAATCAGTCACCCACCTTTTTTAACTAACAGTTTCTGTTCATTAAAGTAGTAATTGTAAATGTTACATTATGATAAATTGGGTTTCCTCTCTAGGACTCTCTTCAGTTTGTCCTTCACCATCCACTTCTTTCAGAGGTTTCACATGAAAAGTCTGGTGTAGGTCCTTTCTCTTTGGAATGTGTATATGTTGGTTGAATGGATTAGTTGTCTTGGCTTATTTCTTGAGGTCCATGTTCATGAGCTGGTAGCAAAAGAAGCACCTTTTGTCACTGATAATGCTGTTTGCTTTGAGAATTTAGTGGATTTAGTGGTATATAGAATTCCATTTCATTCCAAAGGTGTTCAGCTGGGTTAAAGTCAGGGCTCTTTGCAAGGCCACTCAGGTTCTTCCACTCCAACATCGGCAAAACGTGATCATTGGCCTTGCTTTTTGCATAGGGGAATTGTCATGCTGAAACAGATTTGGGCCTCTTAGTTACAGTGAAGGGAAATCATAAAGCTACAGCATACAAAGACATTCTATACAATAGTATGCTTATAACTTTGCAGCAATGGTTTCAAGAAGGCCTTCATATGGGTGAAATGAACAGGTGTCTACAAACATTTGGCTATATAGTGAACCTCTGAATTAGGAAGGTTATATTGTGACAGATTCAGATGCATGGACTCGAACTTTTGATAAACAAACACTTGGATGTTGCTCCAACCTGTGGTGAGCTCCATCCATTTTACTGAACACCAGGATTGCTGGGCTTTATCTGTAAATATTGGTTTACTGGAATTTGTAGTACTTTTGGAAAGTTGGTGGGGCATATGGCAGTGTGTTTGTGGTGAATAAAACTACAGGGGTTAGACAATGAAACTGAAACACCTGTCATTTTAGTGTGGGAGGTTTCATGGCTAAATTGGACCAG
>JAOVVH010000002.1:21857777-21873039 GCA_028566435.1 Scorpiodoras heckelii
TATGATATTGCATATCACCAAGATTGATGAATAATATAGACATTTAAGTAAACACATTAGACTTGGATGGTAGATGTTTCACATGAATAAATAAGTAAAAAACAGGAAATGTAAATGTTGACTTTAACATTTAGTGTCCAGTGTTAGAGCTGTAGTCAAAGGTAAAATACTTACTTTATAGTTACAGGAAAGTACAGGAAAGGCTTTGGGACAGGAGGCTTTGCTATTTCTATGCAACGTGAGAAGGGACTTTTTCAGTTGAGAAAAACAATGGATTAATTGTTTATAGCTGTAGTAATATAAGTGATATGAGGAACTAACTTGTTTCATGACATTACACAACATCTAACTGCAAACAGGTAAAACTTCCTACACACAGTGGGGTCCAAAAATATGAGAACACTAGTGAGGATGCTCCTGTTTGGCATTCTTTTTCAATTTAAAACAAAGGTTTTCACACAATTCATATCATAATAATGTGAGTGAGAAGTTGTATCTTGAAAATATTTACGTGAATTTCAGACTTTTTTAGTATTTGGTATGTCCACTATTTTTGCATTAATAGCAGTGTGCACTCAAGCCGACAGACTCGACTCAAAACCTAATAATCTATGTTTGATCAAATCCATTTGTGTGTGATTTCTTGGAAGAAAACCTGTTCCAGTCCCAGTTGAGAAAGGTTTACCTTTCACTAATACAACAATCGGATGTATACTGCCGAAGATGCACTGGAGTGGTTCAAAACCAAAAACTTTAATGTAGTAGAATGGTTTCGTCAAAGGCCACACCTCAGTCCTGTTGAGAATCTGTGCAAAGATCTGAAAATTGTTAAATTATTTTCTTAACATAGTGTGACAGAGCTTGAGCAATTTAGTCAAGAAGACTGAGCAAAAGCTAGTTGAAGAAGGTGATTCTTCCACCTTGTGACCTGGGGTGAATACCTTTGTGTCACAAAAATGAAATAAAATTTAATTTAATTAAATGTTATTACATTTAGACATGTGTAACTCAAATGCTAAAAATCTAAGTTAATTCGATTTCAGTTTCAGGTTATAAATTTACCAAATGTCTAAAAAGGGGCACAGCTGTACAAGATGTGACCCACGTTATGTAACACCTGTTATCTGTACAAAGTAAAACCATGTTGTTTAATCTTAAAACATGTTTTTAGGGAAGTATACTTTATACTGCATGCTCACATCCCACCTATTATAGAATATAATGACAATCAGTTGACTTCTTGTAAATTATGGTAGAGTTTGTACTAATATCTTTACATTTTCCGAGACCTCAGATTCTACAGGATAGGACATGGCTCAGATTATAGTGTAGGGCATTATTCAATCACAACTTTATATAAACATGATCTTTCAAAAAACCATATAGTATAATTATTGATATCTCGAGTCATTTCATAAGGAGAAGATTATTTAACTTTTAGGAGAAAGAGCGTTCAGTGTCAGATTCCAAAAAATTAGATGCTAGTGAGGGAATGATTGTTCATATTTTATTGCATATCTGATAACTTGTTTTGTGAACATTCCATAGGATTCTATGTAAATATACACTGATCAGGCATAACCTTATGACCACCTCCTTTTCTCTACACTCATTGTCCATTTTCTCAGTTCCACTTACCATATAGCTGCACTTTGTACTTCTACAATTACACACTGTAGTCCAGCTGTTTCTCTACATACTTTGTTAGTCCCCTTGACTCTGTTCTCTAATGGTCAGGACCTGCACAGGACCAGCACAGATCAGGTACTGTTTGGGTGGTGGATCATTCTCAGTACTGCAGTGACGCTGATGTGGTGGAGGTGTGTTAGTGTGTGTTGTACTGGTGTGAGTGGATCAGACACAACAGTGTTGCTGATGGCATGATGTTATTGGAAAATACTGAGCTGTAGGGTGGTAACATTAGGTTGCTTCACACCATCACATGTATTATTCACTTTTCATCTTGAAGCACATCTTTCAGGAATGACTGAATTATTAAGAAACTTCAATTAAACTAATAGGAAAGGTACATAGTTACAAAAGTGAGGAACTGCTGACTGGGAGTTTTAGTTGTTAATGTTCATGATCTTTACAGTGTGTTTGTAGTACCAGCAAAAGTATTATTATTTTACATGTTTTAGGATGATAAAAAAAAGGTGTTATCTTCCTTTACTGGAAACCTTGCTAATTTTTTCCCAGGGCTTTAATTCATTCCTGAGTTTAAAATTGCTGCTCAGGTTCTGTCCTAGACCTGCCCTGGATCATGTTAGATATGTGTGCTGTTGTTATGTGAGTCTCTCATTTTCTCTCTCTTGCAAATGGTTAGGTTTTTTTTATTTCTTTTTGTGGGCTTTTTTTTTTATTTGGCTCTTGTATGGTTTACTTTATTTTACTCCTGCTTCAAACCTCAACCTACTTTAATCATTATGGATTACAGTTATAGAATTGACCTATGTTATGTTCAAAACCTGCACAGCAAGCTGAAGTCAAGTAAATATAAAAAGTATGATAAAGAAATGCATCTTAATAATGTCGACAAACCTGGGATTTCTCAAACAGGGGGAGGCAAATGGCATAGATTTCCTTATTTAAGCTGTTTTTCTTCCCTCTGCTCTTCACAAAGGCTTGAATGCCTGTCTGTGTTATTTAGCCTTATTTTGCCTAGTTTTTCTGGTAAACAAGCACCAAGACCAGGGAGAATCTGGTGTAATTTATTTGAAAAGACATGATTTTGAAAATAAATTCAAGAAATAAAGTTTGATTGTAAAATTTTAGATTGTAAAATTCTAAAAATCAACAATATTTGAAGGAAAAATGGCGATAATACGAAAATAAACAGCAAATCATATAAAGTCTCAACATTACAAAAAGAAAGATATAGGCAATTTGCAAGTTTAGAGTTTTATGGGTAAATGAGATTAATAAAGACATGAGCCCAAACATGCTATAGCCTGTAGACTCATACAATATATATAACCAAAGAAGTATAGCCTTGCACTGTAATGGACTGGCAACCTGTCCACGGTGTTTCCCTGATTTCCGCCCAGTGAGCACTGGGATAGGCTCCAGCCCCCCTGTGATGCAGTAGAGGATAAGCAGCTTAGAGAACGAATAAATTAATTAATAAAGACAAGGACTCCATTATGACCTAGTTCCTATCCACGGTAACATGCTTTTGTGAGTATTTTAATCGATTGAGAGTATGTCAGCTTGCCTGACCTTTATAATACTACTAATACTAATGTAAACCACTTTTATAAGATTTATCACTAAAATCAGAATCGATGACATTTCTCAAAATGTTATTAAGTTATTAATAATTCATCAGTAACTAATTGTCACTTGTTGTTAATTGGAACTTAAATATTATGGTAACAGAAAGAGAAAGTTAACATTAGAAACGTGCGTCCAAATGTGTAATGTAGAAAACAAGGAACAGGTGACATTAAACAGCAGGAAGTGAGAGCCTTGATGGGAATAGGAAATAATGGCAATAATGAAACTTTGAATGCAAACAAGTTAGACCACAGTATAATTTCCTTCACAAAGGCAAAAATCTCGGTCTGCTTTCCTAGAACTAAAGATGACTAAAGAAGACTTTTGCAGAAGTGCATCATTTCGGATAAATCATAAGAAATTTCCCAACGTCAAAACTATGATTCGCATCTATGGTATGCACTGTGCTAAACAGATTATCTACATTCCTTCTACATGACTGGCAACCTTCAGAAACAAATAGGTGTCTCTTCAAAAGGTTAACCAAAAACGTTTTACATATTTCATAGCCAAAAGTATATATAGATCTTGCTATCACACCCATATGTGGGCATTCCCCAGGCTGTTGCCACCCAGCTGCAAGCATGCAATTGTCTGGAATGTCTTTGTAAACTGTAGCATCAAGATTTCCCATCACTGAAACTAACAGGCCCAAATACTGTATGTTCAAGCATGACAATGACCCTGTGCACAATGTGGAGATCCATAAAGACATGGTTTGCAGAGGTTGGTGTGGAAGAACTTGATTGGCCTGCACAGAAGCCTGACTTCAACCCCACTGAACACCTTTGGGATGAACTGGAATGCAGACTGCACCCCAGGCCTTCCTGGCCTACATCAGCTCCTAAGGCTTGTGTTGCTGAATGAGTACAAATCCCCACACCTCAGAAATCTTGTAGAAAGCCTTGTCAGAAGAGTGGAGGTTTTTATAAGAGCAAAGGAGGAATAATTCTGGAATGGGATGACAACCACACACGGGTAGGATTGTCAAGGGTGCACATACTTTTGGCCATATAGAGTACGTCTTTCTAAAAAAAAAAAAAAAACAGAAGAAAAACCACCAAGCCAGCGTATCACAGATTGTGACCATTTTAAATTAATTTATTAATTTGTCTTTGCTCTCTGTATGATGCTGTTTTTCTGTCCTGGTGGTGCATAAAATCATCAAAAAGAAGTCAAAATGTCCATACGCTAACTGTAGAGTTTTGATGAATATATAATTTTATTAACAAATATTTGTAAATAATAAAGGCAGCAACATAAGGTGAAAAGAAAAGGTTTAGGGTTAGGCAATTTGCCTCCTTATCCCAGGGAAAAACAGTCTTAATCCAATTTGTTTGCTAATCCATAATCCTACTTGGCCCTTCCTCATGTATGTCATTCACATTGTAAGGCCTGACCCACAATGCACAGGTCTGGGTGTGAGGAAGAGCGATTTGCTTGCCTGAGCTCCAGCTGCTTGTTCCAGGTATCTCTGATTGGACAATCTTCCAGCCTGTAACATGGAGGAAGAGCAGGGATATTAACGTAGATTTGGATTACAGAACAGGGCCAAGAGTTCCAGCAATGGCTCACTAAGATGCTATTATTTGTAAGGGATTAGCATTTACTTTGTACCTTGTCCCAATAAACACAACATGTATCTTGTATAATAAATTGTTTATTTTATTAACTTATTTAATAGTTACCAATACAAAAATTAGTAGGGGCTAGTTAACAACCACGTGGATACAAATGCAAATCTCTACAAGTCTGGATAACACATAAAGCCCTGATCTGTGATTTAATATAATACTTAATAAAACAAACTCACCCTTGGGTACTGATAGCTGGTTCACTTCCACAGGACTGTGCAATAGATACTACCGGTGCCCTAGGTGGAAGACTGAGACTGGGTCTTCTGTCAGACTGGCTACGCTGAATGAAAGGCCGTGGGCCTCGTACAGACATATTCAGCCTACCATGCTCACCCCAGGGGCGAGGTAGTACGCTACTTCCAGAGGCAGTCCATGCATTTGGGGGTTTAGGTACAAGAAATGGTTGTGCCTCAAACAAAGATGGTGAGGCTGGACAAAAAACTGATCGAGCATTGATAATTTGTCTTGAAGCAGAGTCCTCACTATTGTTATCTCGGGATCGTCGCTGCACTTTTGGTGAGACAGGGGGAGATGGTGCCATAAAAGGGTAGGTAACACCAGAAATGCAGTGTGGTGTGGCATCTTGAGTAGTAGTGGGGGTAGTAGGTAGAGTCCGTTGACTGGCTGGTGGTGGGGTAGGAAGCTTGCGAAATATTAATGGACTGGATGAGCTGGAAGAAACTGCTTGTTTTTTAACAGGAGGACTGGGTAGCCTCCTATTTACAACAGGTGTAGAAGGTAACATGCGTGTCCTGGATACGGCTGGAGTGTCAGATTGATTTCCAGCTGTTCCGCTGAAATCAGTGATCTTTTTTTCCCTCTGATTTCTTTCGATACTGCTTTGAGTGAGCTGGTGAATGTTAGCATTGTCAGCAGCAAGTTTCTCTGTGGGAGATGTAGACGAATACTGCAAGTGGATAATTTTCCGAGCCTGTTTGTAAAGTGAGGCAGCCTCCTCATTTCTCAGGTCTGTATTAGGTGTTGAAGAAGCTTGGCTGTTCTTAGCCACCCCACTGTGGTGCAGGGCAATATTTTGTGCAGGCAATACGCTGCGAGGACTCTTTCTTACACTTCCCTTGGTAGGTAGTACTGTAACAGATTGCATGGAAGTACGGAGCCTTTGTGACATGCTGGTTGTCTTTGGAAGGGTACACTGCCCCCTTCTGGTCAACTTTTCATCGGTTTTGCTGATTTCTACATTTTCAAAAGAATTATCCATGAGGACCTCCAGAGGAGGTGGTGGTAGGTTGTCCAAGTCAATATCATCTTTATTCTCCATGGCTGTAGATTCCCTTTGACTGTTTGTGTTGTCATTTTTAATGCATGAAAATGTATCTTCACTTCCCAAACCTGGGATGACAGGAATCCCATACTTCCTAACACTTTTAAGAGGTCCAAGCCCTTTTGAAAACTGTTTACTTTCTTCCAATCCCTGACTGAAGGTGTCAATTAGTTTCTTAACAGAACTTTCCCTAGGGCACACTACTGAGCATTGTTGGGGTGATGAAGGTGGACTTAGGGGGGATGTTGCCTTCATGGGACCACTGGCAGTTTTATTGATTTTCTTTTTTTCCTTTTTTTCCTCTTGACATCCTGAAACTATCTTTTCACTTAGTGACTTCCGGTGACTATTTGATGAAGTTAAGTTCAAATGACCAGACTGTGTTTGCTTTCTTTGCTTTGAAATATCTTTTTTTGCATTTTGTTCATTTCTGAACTTTCCCATTTTTTCCAACCTCCTACTCAACTCTTTTTGTGCCCTTTCCAGTTCAAGAAGTGTTGGGTCATCTGCTTTACTATGAAGAGACTCTGCTGATCTTGAACGGCCCTGTTTTGTAACTGTCGTTTTTTTCTTAGTTGCTTGATAAGTAGCTGTTTGTGGTCTTTTTTGACTTTTTTCCCCCTCTTCCATCCACTGTTGGTCACTGGTCTTTGTGAGTCTAGGATTTATCTTTTCTCCAGAGTGCTGAGAGGAAACAAAATTAATCCTTTCACTAATCGCATCCTTCATTTTTAATGTCATTTCTACATTTTGTGGCTTATCTATCCACTTTGTAGGCATGCAGTGAATTTGATGGCCAGGGTCAAGTGGAGAAGAGCTTGAACACATCCTCATTTTACCCTCACAATGTTCATCCTTGTTGCCCTCACTTTTATCCTCCTCTTCTCCCTCACCATCATCCAAGGTGGCAGACCCAAGCAAAGATTCTGTATCTCTGAACACCTTACCTGTCAAGGTACAAATGGAGTCAATGGAGGTTACAGAGCTGCTGTAGCTGCTATTTCGATTAAGTTGATGTTTAGAGGATCCTTGGTGGACGTGGGTTGAGCTTTCAGGACTGTAAATAACTGTGTGATTGGATTCAGTTGATTCACAGCTTTCTCTGCGATGATGCTGTCTGTCTGATCCAGCCAGTGACTCACTTTCTACACCAATGCCACTGTCTTCACTAAACAATGTTGTGTCCTCTGGTCCAGGTCTTTGTAATGAGGCAGCATCAATTCTGGCTAGCAGCTGCATTAGCCTAGCCTCAAGTGCATGCTTTGCATTTAGTTTTTCCTCTAGGACTTTGGAGATAGATGAAAAATAATCCACTGCATCCTCAAGGGCTGTGTCCCCAATCCTTTTCACTGAGTGTCCCACAAGACACATCCTCTGGACAGTATACTGAAGTAGCTGTTGAAGTAAGTCAGGTGGGGGTTCGGCGGTACAGGGTTTGCCAGAGGAAGAAATATTTTTCATATTGCATGGCCAAGCCAAATGGTCTCCATGGTCTTTTAAAAGCTTCTCTCCTTCTTCAACAATTTCTTGTAGTCCTTGGTTGAACCCTTCATACTGCAGAACCATGAATCCAGCCATGGGTTGCAAAGAAATGTGAGTCTGTGCTGCATGGTCTAATGAGCCCAAAAGCAATTTGTATTTGTCAATGCTGGGATTAAGATATCCATATGCTGCTTGGTGGGCTTTCACAAGTTGCTCCGGAAAGTCCACCTTCTTCTCAGTTGCAGATTTTCTCCCCTTGTCTTTCTTTTTATTTGGTTTACCATTTTTCTGATTCCTCGTCTTCCGTGCATGCCTTTTCTCATATTTCTTTTCATCTTCCTTTTCTAGATGTTTCTCTTTTCTTTGGGATGTTAGCTTTATTGCAATCTCTTGTGTGTCCAGTCTTTGTGCTGTAAATGTTGCTGCTCCGGTTTCACAGACATCGTGAGTCTTGACTAAAGGAACAGAAAGTGTATTGCTGTCCTGGCTCTTTTCTCTTATTGTCCTCTTTTCACAAGCTTCTCCATCTGTCTCACCACCACCAGAGCTTATATTTCCTCCATCATCAGATTGTCCATCCTGTAAAGTTCCCTTATTCCCAGGCAGCAATGTTTTCCCTTTGCCTAATGGTCGCTGTGCTCCAGTAAAGTTGTTTCCCCTCGATGGGGCACAGCCCATCTCAAAGCTGTCTGTGTTTCACGTTTTAAAAATCAAATCTGTAAATCCAGGTATATAAAAAGGCAAAATGCTCCATGCGAAATAAGGAAGGTTTAGAGCCTTACCCAACAGCTGCACTTGTCATTGCCAGATGGTTAACCATTGAGTGCACATTTGCATTTGACAATCTGTTGGTGTCCTTGGAAAGAAAAAGAAAAGTACTACATTTTACTGTCACACAAAATATTTATGAATAATACTTGAATTGATTTTCCTGTTTTGTAGTGGACCGGTGGGACAGTTTCAAGCAGGTTCAAAAAAGGCAGGCTTCTTGTGCGCCTTGTGAAGGACGAGCAGATGAAGGGATTAGAGAGGATTTGATTGTAGTTCTCAGCATGCGCATATGTCAGGTTCACACAAATGAAACTTACACACTTGCAAGACGTTAAGCTCATTAAGATAATCAGGGCTTCTTTTTTCAGGTAGCTTTTGTATAGCCCAGCCAGCAGCTTTCAGTTATATTACACAAAACCATTGGATATCCTCACTATTTACATCACTTTTCCCTCCCATGTCTGTTAAACATCATTGCCACATCACACTAACACAACTACTACAGCTTGTGTCATTGCTCAGCCAACCTGAATGCCATTATCAAACTTAGTGTGATCTGTGGGAAAGAAACTCGAGCCGTTGCCAATCTCACAGATTAAAGGAAGAGAATGTGCTTATATAGATTGTGCATACATGAGCAGGTCATATTGTGGGTTAGGAGGCAGGAGATGCTGGTAAGCATGGCAACAAGGTATTAATGTAATCCATTTTTCTCCGAACATTAAAGCATAGGGAGAAAGAACTGAGAGGGAAGAAATTAATCAGAAGGCCGTTATGCGTCCAAAATTCGTCGTATTAGATCGCACGCTAATTTGGCAGACATGAATCCAATTCACTTAGCACAATATTTATTTTACACAGGAGCTGTCGCAGTAGACATTTACTAATTTAGTCATTTAAATTAGTAATGTATAGTAATATAAGAACACACACACAAACACACACACCATGGGCATGTTATGGCTATCATCATCACTTCTTTGTCATATGGTTGTTATGTTGCACTCATTGCTATGATATAATTCCTGCACAAAGACATAAGACATGCAAACTTGACGTGCAGCCTGTGTATCCTACTGGCTGTCGTGTCACTCTGTTACTAAGTACTTAGCGAGCCGTGCTGAGTATGTTGTGTGTGTGTGTGTGTGTGTGTGTGTGTGTGTGTGTGTGTGTGTGTGTGTGTGTGTGTGTTTTAGCTAGTGTTTTTGTCTGACCTGGTCCTGTACTGGCAAACATGTTGCTTATTTTGTAGCATTTAGCTGTGTCTATGGCAAGGGTCTTTCCCTTTTTTGTTCTCTCCCTCTCTGCTCTACCTTTCCTTGTCTACTGACCATCCATTTTGCTGGGCAACTTGTCTAAAATGTCGTCTGTATCAATATCAGTTTCAGTGTTGTCAGTATCAATATTGCCTCATAAATAAACAATTCTAACCAGTACTGTGCATTTGTTGAATTTTTTTTTATTTGGCCAGAGCTGCAATAAAGTCAGGTTCACTTGAAATGACAGCAAGCTGCAGACACTGGTTTGTTCATGCATGAGAAGCTTGACTCACATACTGCATATAGGCTGTACCAAATATAGTAAGCAGAAAAAAAGCTACCTTTCTGGTGTTTGGAAACTGGACATGGTTAAGTTAATCCAAAACTGACCACGTCCCACAGATTTAAACATCTGTTTCAAATCAGATGCCGCTTGTATGTCTGCCAGGTCTAATTGCAGGAGGGGTTTTGTCCAGTGACATGAGCACCTGTTTGGCTTTGGCTGCAAACTCTCCCCCAGCATCAACAGTAAAGGGATCCTTGGCAAACAGCATCACTGCTGCAGGTATATGGAAGTTATCAAACCTCACAGCAAAGGACTCGATCAGTTTGTGAATGAATAATGTCCTTTCTGCATTAACCTGCACTGAGTTATTGATTAAGTTGCATAGTGTTGGAAAGTGCAGCGTTTTCATGGGAGTTAGATCAGTAGAGAATAATTTGTTTTCTTTTAAATCCATTCAGTTTATCCACAATCTCATGGAAATCTATTGTCCTTTTCTTGTCATTGCAGATTATTCACTGTATTATTTCACAGTCTCTGAATTCTTCTTTTGCCCCAAGATTGCATCCAGGCAATCCAGATAGGGTCCCTCTAGTGCTTGGAACATGGGCGTCCCCTCCATTCACTCTTCATTCTTCACTTTTCATAATTATTAGTTTGGACCCCCCACATTTAACATAAAATATTAGTTCACTCAGCGCTGTTTCTGTTGCTTCGTGAAAGAATCCATTCCACTTGATCGATAGGAGAAAACGAGAAAAAGGTGCAGGCTGCTCCAAACTGGAGGAGGGAACGTCAGCCCCATTGCCTTCTCACAATGTCCAGCTTTTGATAAAAACTTTTTCTTTTGTTATATGCCCTCAAAATTCATTCATTCATTATCTTCCGCTTTATCCCACTAGTCAGGGTCACGAGGGGGGCTGGAGCCAATCCCAGCGTCATTGGGCGAAGGCAGGGTACACCATGGACAGGCCGCCAGTCCATCGCATGGCCAACAAACACTCACACACACATTCACACCTACGGGCAATTTCGAGTGAACGATCAACCTAACATGCATGTCTGACTGTGGGAGGAAACTGGAGTACCCGGAGGAAACCCACACAAGCACGGGGAGAACATGCAAACTCCACAAAGAATGGCCCGGACCGGGAATCAAACCCCGATCGTCTTGCTGTGAGGCAACAGTGCTAACCACTACACCACCGTGCTGTCCATGCCCTCAAAATTAACCCAGAAATATTAGGAGTAAGCTTTGCCTTATTTACTTTAAGTAACAGTAGGGTGTTCTTGGTTGATGATCAGTTGTTTGCAATATTTGCTCCCTCTCCAGACACAATGGACATGAGGATGTTCTTCAAAAAGAAGCAGAAAGTAAGCTAAAAATTTCCCCACAGGACAGGTTTTTTTTTCAATTCAGGTCAATGTTAGCTCTAATTTCATCTAAATTCAGTGTTGACATAAAAAACTATCCTTGGCCAAGAATGAGGCCAAGTCCGCTCTGATGATATTTATTGATTCCCTGTTGTGATGTGAAAATGCAGTGAGAGACCAGAATACTTCTGTAGCCTTAATTTAGTCTACTAGCATCGTTACAGATTATCAGCAAGAATGAAATAAAGGAAGTTGCGGCGATTGGCGACGACGTGGCGGCCGGGGGTGGGGGTGGGGGTTTGTTTGGCTACGAAACTCCCAGTGTGTCCCCCCCACATTAAAAATGCTTCTGATGCCCCTGACTTGGAACACAAGTAAATAATGATGGACCAACTCTGTTCATAGCTAACAGTTTGGTTTTGAACCTTGCATCAGTGGGTATCCTAAACCTACAGTAAAAGTTACAGTAGCATTGAAGCCAGCAGGCTGAGTAAGGAAATGTCTTTTAAGGTTGTACCTTTTGCCACCATGACTGACCTGGTGCAGAGTAGACAATGTGTACTAAAATTTACTTTTCAGTCCACTCACTCCACCTTTTTGCTATAGCCAGAGACATTTTGTTGGCAAATGCACATAGCAAGATTGATGGCACGAGAGCACATAGGGAGTGTGAGAGCAACTTCCCTATTGGAGGAAATTGAATGTGCTGCTTTTTGTAAACATTTTCTTTGGGGAAATGCATTGTAATTTCCTACATTTCATCCAGGCCAAAATAAAGGTGTGGGCCATCAGTTGAATAGGCCTGTTATATAAAGTAGTGTTTCCCACACATGAACTATATGGACAAAAAAATGACCATCACACCCATATGTGAACCTTCCCCAAACTGTTGACACAAAGCACACAATTGTACAAAATGTCTTTGTGTGTTCTAGCATTACAGTTTCCCTTAAATGGATCTAAGTGGCCCAAATGTATTCCAGCAAGATAATGTTGCCATGCACAAAGTGAGTTCCATGAACACATGGTTTTGCATGGTTTCATGGAAGAACTTGAGTAGCCTGCACAGAGCACTGACCTCAACCCCAATGAACAATGAACATGAACTATGTTGTTCTAATTTGGCAGTCAAAATCCAATTCACTTAGTAAAATGATAATCTACACGGGTCTAAATCCATCCAGAGATAAAACAATGAGAGAAAAGAGCATTGGCTTGCCTATTAATGATTGGAATTATTTAATAATAATCACTATCGACCTGCTGTATGTAAACATGAGCGATGCATACAGGGCAACCCCACTACTGCAATTGGGAAAAGCAGACCATAATCCTGTTCTCCTGCAGCCTCAGTACAAACCACTGGTACTGAGGCATCCCACCACAACACACTTATTCAGAGTCTGGTCTCCTGAGGCAGAAGAAGCCCTCAAGGACTGCTTTGAGACAACTGACTGGAGCTTGTTGCTGGATCCACATGGAGAGGACATTGAGGGGGCGACACTGCATAACCAACTACTGAACTTCTGCGTGGAAGTTGCTGTTCCCACAAAAACTGTATGCTGCTTTCTGAACAAGCCTTGGATTACCAGCAATGTCAAGGACCTCCTCAGCCCAAAGAAGAGGCCGTTCAGAGATGGAGACTGGATAGAGCTTAAGCGTGTACATGGGGAACTCAAGGTTTGACTTACAGAGGCCAAGGAGTCCTACAAGAAGAAAGTAGAGCAGAAGCTGCAGGAAAACAGCATGAAGGAGGTCTGGGATGCGATGAAAACCATCACAGCCTGCAAAAAGAACAGCAGCAGCTCAGCAGATGGGGGTGCAGACAGAGCAAACCAGTTTAACAACTTTTACAACAGGTTTGATTTTTTCTGCTACTGCTGCCCCCTCATCCTCTCCTCCTGCAGCAATTATCACCTCAACTCCACCAGCAGCCCCAGAAGATCAGCTATCACCCTCACCTCCACCACCATCATTGTCACAATCAGCCGGAATAAACATCTGCTCCCACGGTCCTAGCATCTTCACTGCAGACCAATCAGGAGAGAGCTGAGGAGACTCAGACAAGTTGTGCCCTAGAATGCTCAAGGCATGCACTGACCAACTAGGTGAGCCCCTCCAACACGTCTTCAACCTGAGCCTGTGTTTTGGGACGGTTTTGGTCACATGGAAGACATCTTGTGTCATTCCAGTTCCCAAGTAGGCACACCCGAAGGAGCTGAATGATTACAGGCCAGTCGCATTGACATCCCACGTGATGAAGACCATGGAACGACTGCTGGGGAACCTCCTCAGAACCCAGGTCCACCATGCTGAGGACCCACTTCAGTTCACATACTGAGAGAAGCTGGAAGTTGAGGATGCCATCCTCTATCTTCTGCACAGGGCTCACTTTCATCTGGACAATGGGAGAGGCGCTGTGAGGGTCACATTCTTTGACTTATCCTGTGCCTTCAACACCATCCCTCCTACTGAGAGACAAACTGATGGAGGTGGACACACATCTGGTCACCTGGATCACCGACTACCTCACTGGGAGTCCACAACATGTCAGAATCAGGGACTGCACCTCAGACACAGTGATCAGCAGCAAGGGAGAACCACAGGGGACCGTGCTCTCTCCAGTTCTTTTCACCCTGTACCCATCCGACTTCAAATACAACTCGGAGTCATGCCACATGCAGAAGATCTCAGACGACACTGCAATTATGGGGTGTGTGCGTGATGGACAGGAGAGAGAGTACAGGAACCTGATAGAAGACTTTGTGGTCTGGTGCAAATCCAACCACCTGCAGCTGAACATTGTGAAAACAAAGGAGATGCTAATGGACTTCAGAAGATCCAGGCCTTCCAGGTCAGTGAATACTGACACCCTCTACAGGAAGGGACAGAGCAGGCTCTACTTCCTGAGGAGGCTTGGGTCCTTCAGTATCTGCCAGAAACTCCTGCAGATGTTCTACCAGTCTGTGGTAGCCAGTGTCCTCTTCTGTGCGGTAGTATGTTGGGGAAGCAGCATTAAGAAGAGGGATGCCAGGAGACTCGGCAGACTGGTGAAGAAAGCTGGTTCTGTGCTGGAAAAAGAACTGGAGTGTGGCAGAGAGAAGGGACCTCAGTAAACTGCTGACCATCATGGACAATGCTGACCACCCTCTGCACAGTGGCATCATCAGGCAGAGGAGCTCATTCAGTGGAAGTCTGCTGTCTGAGTCCTGCTCCACAGACAGATTCAGGAAGTCTTTTGTCCCTCAGACCATTAAACTCATCTCAGCACAGCAAATAATAATCCTGTGACTCTGCTGTACTCCAGACAATTGAATAGACATACCCCTCTATATATTTGCGTATTTTGCGCTGCTGACATTACCACTGCACTACTGTACTGTACTGTACTGTACTGTACTGGTTTACACTGTTTATACTTGCACTGTCATCATTTTAGCAAACAAATAAAATCCTAACAGGGTTGCTTAACATGGAACAATCAGATGAATTGCATCATATACTGTGTGTTGAACAAAATATTGTTTCCCCCATCACTAATTTGCACTGAACCATCCAATCACGAGTTTATAATATGAAACAGCCTTTAGAGTTTAAAAAACGAAATCCAACCAATGGCAGTTCTGAAGGCAGACTGACTCGAGCTGACAAGAAGGTGACTCAAATAACCACTCTTTACAGCTGTGCTGAAGAGAAAAGCATTTCAGGACACACAACACATTAGAACCTGTGTCAGCTGCACAAAAACATCAAAAAGCATTGTTTTACTTTGCCAGAAATGCAGAAGTCATAAATTAAATATCTCAAACAAAACTTGTATGTATGATAGATAGATAGATAGATAGATAGATAGATAGATAGATAGATAGATAGATAGATAGATAGATAGATAGATAGA
>JAOVVH010000002.1:22097485-22107998 GCA_028566435.1 Scorpiodoras heckelii
ATACATACATACATAGATACATAGATACATAGATACATACATAGATTCACATTGTATATTTATGATGTATACATCCTGATTCAAAGTAACTGGCTACTACATTTGGAAAAGAACAAGCCCCAGGGGCCAATGAGCTACTTGATTTACCTGAGCAACACCGATCACCAGTTTTAGGCCCAAAACAGGCCTCTTGAACATAACAGAACATAATCACAAATATCTATCTGCCATGCTCTAATTAAAACATTTAATAAAACAAAAACTTTCCAAAGTCAACAGAGAGCACCATAAAGTTAACTCAGCTTCATCGTTTCTAAAATAAATCTTTCCCTCAAGGCTACATGCTAGTGACCTCTGTCTACTTTAAAAAGTCTTAACATAAATTTCAGTTAGCATGGCAAATGTGTTTCTTTTAACATTTTAACACCTGAAAGGTGTTGCTCTCCAAAATCCCCACAAATATTACATTTCAAAAATGACAGATAATTTATTAAGCTGGCTTATTAACATGCATGAGCTGGAAGTGCAGTACTGCAATTAGCTAACAGCATATATTGTACATAACAGCTATAATTATGTTGTGCACTTTAACACTGATTTACAACTACTTACACAGAGTAATTAAGCCTGATGGATGTCAAACCACATTTCTGATCTGAACTAAAATGATGCTGCAGGCAGGACCACAACAGAACCACAACCTTATTGATAGAAAATTTTACAACTGCAATAGCTTCCAACAAATTGATCCAGACAAGTGCTTTCTCTATAGAATCTTGTCATGTCTGACATAATCTCAGAAAAGTTTTCTTGATTACCTCTTACTATAGAAAATCCCGACTTCACAATACTGCATCAATTATAGCTTTTTCGGTGCAGAAAACTGCAGAAAGGGAGATTCCTACACATCAACATGTCAACATTTATTTCAGTAATTTTTCAATAAACAGTATACTTATTAGCCACCTTAATAAAAACATCTGTATGTGCAGACTTTGAGGGTGGCGTGATTGCTGGTGCCAGATATGCTGCATGTTTCAGAAATTGCTGATCTCCTGGGATTCTCACACACAATAGTCTCTAAAATGGGCAGCACTCCTGTCTGTGTGGAGTTTGCGTGTTCTCTGTGCATACATGTGGGTTTCCTCCAGGTGCTCCAGTTTTCTCCCACAGTCCAAAGACATGCAGTCAGGGAAATTGGAGATACTTCACTGCCCCTAGACGTGAGTGTATGAACGTGTCTGTCTGTGTTCCGGCCCTGCAATGGACTGGCAACTTGTTCAGGGTGTTTCCCTACCTTCTGAGAAGTGATTGTTGGGCTCCAGCACTCCCCACAACCCAGTAGTTGGATAATAAATGGATGAATAGTTTCTCAAATGTACAGAGAATAGTTCAAAAATAACACAAACAAACCAAAAACATATCCAATTAGCAGCAGTTCTGTATGTGGAAAGCCTTTTTTGCCCTTGAGGTCCGAGTAGAATGGTCAGAATGCCTCGAGCTCACAGGAAGGATACATCAGCTCAAGTAACTACTCTCAAGTAACTGAGATGAGAAGAAAAGCATGTCAGGATGCACAGGAAGCTGAATCTTCAGATACACCGATCAGCCATAACATTAAAACAACCTGCCTAATATAGAGTAGATCTCCCTTGTTCCACCAAAATAGCTCTGACCCATCAAGAAGACATGGACAAAAAAACCTCTGAAGGTATGCTATGGTATCTGGCACCAAGACATTAGCAGCAGATCCTTTAGGTCCTGTAACTGGGGCCTCCATGGATCTGACTTGTTTGTCCAGCACATCCCACTGGTGCTCAATCGGATTGAGGTCTGGGGAATTTAGAGGCCAAGTTAACACCTTTGAACCCTTTGTCATGTTCCTCAAACCATTCCTGAACAATTTTTGCAGTGTGGCAGGGTGCATCATCCTGGTGAAAGAGGCTACTACTATTAAGGAATACCATTACCATTAAAGGGTGTACTTGGACTGCAGCAATGTTTAGGTATGTGTTACATGTCAAAGCGACATCCATATGAAAACCAGGACTCAAGGTTTCCCAGCAGAACATTGCCCAGAGTACCACACTGACTCCACCGGCTTGCCTTCTTCTCATAGTGCATCCTAGTGCCATCCTTTCCCCAGGTAAGTAACGCACACACACCCAGCCATCCACATGATGTAAAAGAAAACATGATTCTTCAGACCAGGCCACCTTTTTCAATTGCTCCATGGTCCAGTTCTGATGCTCACACGCCCATTGAAGGTGCTTTCGGTGGTGAACAGGGGTCAGCATGAGCACTCTGGCTAGTCTGCAGCTACACAGCCCCATGCGCAGCAAGCTGTAATGTACTGTGTGTTCCAACACCGTTCTATCATGACCAGCGTTAACTTTTTCAATCTGTGCTACAGTAGCTCTTCTGTGGGGTCAGACCAGATGGGCTAGCCTTCAGTCCCCATGAACATCAGTAAACCTTGGCTGTCCATGACCCTGATGATGGGTCACTGGTTGTCCTTCCTTGGACCACTTTTGGTAGGTACTAACCACTGCAAACCAGGAACACCGCACAAGACCTGCTATGTGGGACATGCTCTGACCCAGTCATCTAGCTATCACAATTTGGCCCTTGTCAAATTCACTCAGATCCTTGGCCATTTTTCCTGCTTCCAACACATCCTCTTTGAGAAATGACTGTTCATTGCTGCCCGCCCCTGACTGAAAGACTCTGCACAGAGAGATATTATAAAATCTATACACTGTCCCACCCTTTGACAGGTGCCATTGTAATGAGATAACCAATGCTATCCACTTCAACTGTCAGTGGTTTTAATGTTATGGGTGACAGTGTAAATTGTTACAAGAGCAGAAGACCTCATCAGGTTCACCTGGTCTTTTCCAAAGGTCTTCTGAATGCACAACTGCTGCTCAAAAGATGTTGTCTGCACTACTGTTTTTTTTTATTATTATTATTATTTTAATTTCCTCAACTTTAGTAGCTTTAACTACATTGCATTGTCGTGGACCACACTGTCAGAATCACCATCAATATGCTCAATAAATACACATGCAATCTATTTAACTGTGGAGGCAAATTATTATACCTGAAATGTGGCAAAATTTTGTCCGATGTGCTTACTGCTCAAAATAAAAAATGACTACGCTTGTTTTAACTTGATGTCCTTTGCATATTTTGAAACTAATTCAGACTGATGTCCAGGTCAGTGTATATATAAATTTAGTCCCAGTGTACCGGTCAAACTTCCCCTCCTACTCCCATGTGACTCTAACCAGAAGCATGCTGCAGGGACAGAATGAGGACAGCTGCTGGAAGTCTGGGAACATAAATACCTGAACCCGGCACTGTGCATCAGTCTTCTTCAAGCAAATACGTTCTTCTAGCGTGCACGTTAACGGCATGCGGTTGTGTGTTCGCGTATGTGCCAAGAGTTCCGTAGCATCTATACGGATTTAAGCTTCTTGCACAGGTCATCAAATAAAATACGGCACACATTTATGCACCATGCAACTTTTAGCTTCTCCAGTGGCTGCCAGGGCCAGTGGCTTCAATGCTGGAGGATGCAGATTTGCATATGAAACGGTAGGGATGAGGATGATGGCTCAGGGGAGTCCAGCCCTCGCAGCTGGAGGGTACGGGAAAGAAGGAAAAGCACATCCAGTAAGGAGTGGCTATTTACACTTCAAACAGTATCATTACCCAAAAAAAGCAGGAGAAACTTCTCTCGAATCTTTTTGTGCCACCTGGCCCCTATGAAACACCCACAATCTGCAAAACTTTCACTTCGTGATGTTTGAAACTGATGACATCTTTATTTTTGCTTGTACTCACCAAGTCTCCTGTGTCTCTAAGCAGACGGTGGCTTGTCACTACTCATTTGACTAAATAGACCTATTACAGCCCTCTGAGGAAAGGACGGCAGATTTAGGGCACTGTTTTTTTGTTGGCGTTTTTTTTGCAATGTTTGACACCATACCTGCTAGCCATGAAGGATCACATAAAAAAGAGCTAATATATTTATTTAAGGTAAAGAATGATGGTCAGGTGATGGCACAATGTCTCCATTTCCATCATTTAAACATCATTAAGCAGTGCTCAGCTCTGAGATTCAGAGTGGTACAAATGAATATGGAGCTTTTGGCTCTTATCCCAGACTCCAGCAGCCAGTGTTGCCCCGATCCCATCGGTTCTACTGTCACTGCCGCTGAGTTCAAAAGCAAGAAGTCAGCTTTGGCAGGGCCTAAACGAATAGGGAACTAAGGGGGGGAAAAAAAACGTCACAAGGCTGCTAAGAAACTAACATGAACAAAATGCAGTGACAGTCAAATTATTTTGCCGTGAAGCTGCAATTCATTTCAATGTTCTCTAAATTGTATTTCAGGGTCAGCTATATGGCATTTAAATTCACTGCAGATGCTCTTGAATGCGTCATGTCAATAATAATAATAGAAATTGGGTGTGGCCTAAAGTTTTTCTTTATGATCTGTGAATTCTGAATTTCCTCAACGTCGTACACGATACATTAAAGTTCACAATTGATTTGAAGTATGCAGATGTGTGCAGTACTGTTTTTCTTTAATCCCACTCATGTAGGTCTTATTTTTGTTCGAACCCGCCTGAGATATTTTCTAATGAATTTAGTTGTTTCTATTTCCCAAAATATATGTAAACCCACTCGTAGTCTAATTAAAACCACCACAATCATGACCAGGCAGTTACTAAGGATGAATAAAAGAATGCTCTAAATTCATCACATTAATGAACACGGTTGAAAGTTTTTCCTGCAAGCTTCACATATGCAGTCTCACTCCCACATGAATGTAGAAGCAGAAATCTAGCCCGCACAACTTCTTTTTTATTGCTGCATCCCATAGGATCCCAGCCCTCAAATACACACCTTTAGTCTCTAACCTTTCTAGCAAGCGTTCTATAAATAAACAAAACACTCAAATTATAGGCTTTGTATATGTATTGAGTTACTTTTGAGGTCTCAGGTATTTGTCAGGTGGCAGAGACAGTTGCAGGGACAGGTACAGGCTAAAATGCTCTTTTTTTTCTCCAGATGTAAAGCACCTCATGGACCTGGCTTGTAACTCACTCACTCACTCACTTTCTCTCTCACTCACAAACTCACTCACTCACATTTAGCATCTGGAAATTTTCCATAAGGGTTCCATAAATGTTGTGCTTCATATCCAATGATGTTATGTGTCCTTGTTTCTTAAACTGGCACGCAAATCCAAAATCGCAAGGCAAAGTCATAAATGTTATAATAGGCAAGGGTCAGTCAATCATCAAACTGACTATGGCAGACAAATATTATAATCAGGAACTAGGAACCAGAAAAGACGACAATGAAATCACGATATTAAGGTATGTCAGGAAAACAAGCTACACACCCACACACAAACATACATGGCCTTGCAAACATGTTTGTAATCTTGGGGAACAAGAAGAAATCACACGGAGCCAAGTCAGGGCTATAGGTTCGAAGTGACAGTGAAAGCCATGAAGAGGCGATCTGACGGTGCACAGGCAAAATTTTCTTCCTCAAACTGTCCAAAACTCCAAGGTAAAATGTTCCCTTTACTGTTTGGCCTTCTGGTACAAATACTTTATGAATGATCCCATGAGAATCAAAAAGAGATGATGAACAGTGAGGTTTCTTTGGGCGAGGTGATGTTGTCGTGTGCCATTTAACACTTTGTCTTTTTGTCTCAGGATCGTACTCGAACACCCAGGATTCGTCTTGTTCTTCACTGGTTTTGTGTAGTTTAGGACTACTTTTGGGTTATATGTCTTGTAATTTTATTAAATATTGTATCATAGCTCAAAGTACCTTGAATTCAGGTCTACCAGGCATGGCTTTGGATATTCCAAGTTAATGACTAAGCATTTCTGTTGGTAAGTCGCTCTGGATAAGAGCATCTGCTAAATGCCATAAACATAAATGTAAATGTAAGTAAGTGATTACCGTTTTTTAGAAAGGGAAACTTGTATTTGTTTTCAAGGAAATTGTGAAATCAGTATTGCTTTTCTACTTTTACTATTTTAGATTACTTACTGCTATGCAATTTATCTCACTTTTAGTGTTATTCTACTCTATTGTTCTATTGTTTTTATTTTTAAGGGTTTTGGTTTTCTTGGAGCAAAATCTGGCACAAGAATTTCCTCCAGAATTCATAAAGTTCGTATCCTATCTTATCTTATCTTATCCGACCTTTTCTTATGAAATCCTTCTATGTCATGCTTTTCCCAAGTGTACATACGGTTCTTTATGTTCCCAGATTATATTTCCAGGTCAAAGCCAATGTTTCAGTACATCCAGGACAAAGGAAGCAGCAGGTGCTAAATGGGGCTGAAAATGTGCAGGAGATGTACAAAGACTCAAAGACTCTGCACAGTGGGATATTATAAAATCTATACGCCGAACTGCACGTAAACTGGAGAGAGAACGCAGTGAAAATAATGTGTGATTCCAGCCTTGGGATTTGTGCCAGATTGGTTAGTTTCTATAATGGGGGACCTTTAAGCTCAAAAGACTCCAACCTGCTACTTCTGTCCTATTTATTCCTGAGAGGAAGCTTATGAGTCGTTGAAAGGTTTATTGAAGTGAATTATTGAGTTTTAAAAGTCTATAGTGGTCATATGGGTAGTCTATTAACCTTGGGACCTGAACGCCGACAGCATCGTTCGTGTCCAAACAGCCTGGAACCATTCCATTCACTTTGTGTCTGTTCTTAATCATAATGGAGCCATATTCATCATCATGATCAGTCAGAATCCTGGAAGGAATTAGTGGCTAATAATAAAGAAAAAGGTGTGTGACTGAGCACTGACAATTGTTTGACATTGAGGTAAAAGATTGATCATTTTCTTTCTTCTTTTGTTTCATAATTGCAAAATATAGGTTTAGATGTGGAACAGGTAAAGCCAATTGCTCACATTGTGTGTATGTATATTGTACTACATACCTCCCACCTCCCATTATAGTAAAGGAAAAGCTGAAGCAAGGATAAAAATCCCCTTGAGAAAGGTTTACACTCAGCCTCCCACCCCACCCTTGTCTACTCTATGCTTGTTGTTGTTAAGACATAATGTATGTAGAGGTAGTAAAATTGGGGCCAGAGAAATCCTTCATTAGCTGTGCCAGGAAAGTGCTTTTGAACCTAAGGTGAATCTTCAGGTTGAAAACGTAAAATGCTTGATGATGTAAAAGGCCAAATTATATTTTAAATCTTTTTATTAAGTTGTCAATTAGATCATAGCCATATATTTGTGCAGTACACAGCAAGATGAAATGGGGTTTCTCCTGGACCCAAGGTGCAAGATACCTGTATGACATACATAGTGCACAGTGCACATTTCAACAGTAGGAGTGAGTTACACAAAGGGGCAGTAGAGCACAAACAAACAAAAACATTACATGCAAAGTTGACAAGAAGACATCTGAGGAACCATAAGGTCCATAGCTGTGACAAGAATGGAAATTTAGTATAAAATACAATGTGTCAGTAGAGTAATAATTGTGAAAGTAACTTGTAAGGAATGGAGTTTAAGGGACAATGCAGTACTATAATGAGCCAGTACAGTCAAAGTGTCAGTGTGCTGTAAATCATTATTGATTTCAATCGTCTGTGCAGTGGGTTGGAAGAGTGTTAGTGGATGATGCATGTGGAGGTAGGTAGCACAGTGTTCAAGAGTATGACAGACAGGGGGAAGAAGCTGATACCCAGTCTGGCAGTCCTTGAGTGCATGATGCAGAACCTTCTTCTAGAAGACATAGGGCAAAATAGATTATGGCAGAGGTAGGGGGTATCATACATCACGGTAGAAGCCTTGCAGATGCTGCATGAGTGGAAAAGGTGGGAGGTATCATACATAATGGTAGAAGCCTTGCAGATGCTACATGAGTGGAAAAGGTGGGAGGTATCATACATAGTGGTGGAAGCCTTGCAGATGCTGCGAGTGCAAAAGGCCCTGTAGGGCCTGTAAGTGTAGGGGCACACTGATGATGCATTTAGCTGTCAGCATCATACTCTGTATGGAAAAACTGGGCGGAAAGGCTTTCGAATACCGTAGTAAAAACAAAATTTTATACATTCTTGACCTGTGAGCAAAACTCCATACTTTAGGTCAACTAACACAGGAGAATTTGCTACAGGCTCAAGAATGATAATCCCAGCTGTACAACAGAGGTACTCATCTACAGGGCTTCACAACAAGAGATAAAGTGCTCATTTTACTGCCTACATCGAGCTCAAAATTATTTGCAAGGTGGCAAGACCCCTGCTTAGTACTGCTTAGGCCGCTGGTTAGGCAGCTCATTTTTATTCAACACTGGACATAACTAAGGAATACTGGCAAATCCCTTTGACTCTCATGTCCTGGATGGGATGCTGCAGGCCCGACGGCTCCCCGACCTGAGTCAGGCGATGGGGATATGTGGCAGCAAGGGTGTGATCAAGCATTGCTTTGTCAACTGGAGACAGACCCAGGACGGGCAAGGAGGTAAGCACGCACACCTGTGGCATATTAATTAATCTGATATCTCCCTCTTTGTGTGTGTGTGTGTGTGTGTGTGTGTGTGTGTGTGTGTGTGTAGTGCAGTGGTTCTCAAACTTTATTGGGCCAGGGACCCCTCATGGAGTAGAACATTTTCCAAGGACCCCCTCATAATCACACCACAAATTTAACCATATAAGCTTATAGTCATTTGTCCTCTTGGTTGAGTTTGGACTCTTTTATTCTAAAAACATACAGTGCTATTACCACAATAGTTATTTTATTGCATTTAGCAAACCTAAAGTACAGTTTTTAAAGTTTTTGTCAAATGTAGGCCTACTGTGTAACAAAATAGTGTTTCCCTCACATTAATACATAGTGATTGGATAACATTTTATAATTCATTGAAGCAGATAACAGTGGAAGACAATGCAAAAAAACACTGATGTTAACAGACAATGTACTGTTGAACAAATAGAATTCCATTTTAGGTTAGAATATTTATTGACATTGATGGGATTGATGGGACCCACTGTGCAGAAAAATGAAAGCGTTTGAACGTGTGTGCTTGTGTTACTTACTGAATCAATCACAGCCGGATTCAACCTCGGGACTTAGAAGTGATAGAGCAGTGATCAACCGACTAAGCTACGGAGTTACTATGACAATGGTGCGCTGGTAAAGATTATGTACCTGCACACACACACCTACACTTCTCAACACGCAAACAGCAATCTTTGGTTTTAATTATGCAAATCCCAAACAAAGGAGCGATCAGAAAGCGTGGATCACCGGCCACACTGAACACGGAAGCGTGTTTTTATACTAAAAATAAATGGGAAACCACTACAACAGCCTGTTCACCTCTGATAAAAACTCCGATTTGTTTTCCGCCCGCTATCTATGTCTTTCTACTGTTCTTTAGCTTTAGCATTTGTTTTACTCTATTATCTCTTTCTTTTCTTACTTTAGGAAATGTATATATATATATACCGTTGGGGAATACCTGATAGCATACCGGCTCAGTCACTGCATTATCAGCACTATGCCGATGGTAACCGCCATTTAAATCGTGCTAGACTCAGGTGTTGCAGATCTTTGTAAATTAGCGTGGTGGAAATTGTAGTTATTTTTTGCTACAGTGTGCCGCCTGTTGCTTCCGATACCCCACTGAAGCACGCCACTTGCCCCTTTATTACAGTAGCATTTTCTCCACATGCTCCACATGGGAAGTTTATTATTTTGTAGCAAACTTTTTCACAGACCCCCAGGCAATGCCCTGGGGACCCCTGTGGGTCCGCCGACCCCACTTTAAAAGCCACTGGTCTAGTGAACCGGAGGGCTTAAAAAGAGGATAGCTGGAGAACGCAGGAGAGACAGTGCTAACTGAGCTGAGACACCGAGGCACCATGTCTGTTCTCAATTAAAAGTGCTATAAAGCCTAAGTCCTGTTAATAAAGCCATCAAAGTTCAGTTCTGACCCTCTTTCCCAAACCTTCCTTATTTGAATTTATCTTGATATTGATATATCTCACTACTAGACAGGAGAAATCCTTCATTTAATTCTGTGAAGATATTTGATTAAATGATCAGCCTTTTGGTCGTTTTTGGTTTTCCTGATGTACCGTTGAACGAATCTCTTGCAGAAAAAAACGATAAATTCCTCTGATGATGATCAAGGGCCTGTATGAAGCATGAAGTAACTTCTTGAATGATTACATGCTTTAGTTCCAGAGATTTTGCTTGGCAGGCCATTTAATTTCCTTCTGCCATGGTTCCTTAAAAAAGGATCACAAGTTCTTTGGATAATTTTGAGGTTTTTAGGTATAAGTTAAGAATTTTAATGCAGCTGGATGTAAGTGATTGGAATTTTCCACTGCCTGGTAATAAATGCTATTGCAAGCCATCTTGTAAACAAATTAATCTCATGACTGAAAGTGTCAAATCAATATACACTCATACAGTATGTAAAGCTGCCTCCCCAACCCCC
>JAOVVH010000002.1:22226064-22245189 GCA_028566435.1 Scorpiodoras heckelii
TTTACTAAATAATTCCAGATGTATTTCTTCATAGTTTGGATGACTTTAGTATTAATCTACAATGCAGAAAATCTTTAAATAATGAATTAAAGGTGCGTCCAAACTTTTGACTGGTACTGTACATCATGTGAAATGAATTCATCAGCTGTGCAGACATTCAGAAAATTCAGGCTTGTATTCTTAATATTGCTTTTAAACATATATTACAATCTACTGCATTGACAGCCAAATCATTAACCATGACACGTTACGCAGTATGACCTTACACAGTCATGGTGATGCTGACTAGCTAACACGGGGAACTCGTTTAAGAATAAATATACCTGGAAATGAAAAGAATACATGGAATAATGAATGGCAATAAGATGACCATGACTGATTATTCATTCATACTATTTAGGTCCCATAAAAAAAAATATATCTACCGGTAAATGCATCTCAACCTTGGTACTGCAAGCAAAGGAAGGATTTCAAGATATTTCCAGTGGTGTGTATTGACATTTTGTAAATCATTCATAGAGTCGGCATGCTATGAAATTCTTAGTCCGGAGCTGCAGATAAGAACAAACTAATTATATAATACTTGGGCAAGTATTCTGTTAATCTTAACCTGTTCCCCAGCACTGCTGCATTCTTAATTCTGATTGGTCAGGGAGTGTTGATTAACATTCTTTATACAGCAGTCAGTTCTGCCGGAGTAATTTGATTGGAGAAGAGGTTTTCAATGAGCGTAGATATAGAGTATAATAGCACTGGGACTTTTAAATATACATTATATATATCCACTTCAGAGGTGTGTTCTATTAACTGTTAATTAGGCTACATTAATGATTATGTATCTTAGATTGCAACTGCAAAGATGAACATATTTCCACAAACAGTGTGTTGTTTATGTTTATGTGTTAATTATATATAATTAAAGTTAATTATATTTTGCAAAATAATTAGGAAAAAAAAATCAGCCACATTATGCACCTGGAAGTCACATTAACAATTTTCAAAAATTATATTTGGATCATTTCTCTATGAATACATGTACTTCCTGTGCACCAGGTGTCGGCCAGATGAGTGTCTATGCATCTGCTTAAACTTTTGGCCAGCACGTGACCCGAGGCTGCTCTCTATTGCCCGGATTAGCAGCCCTGACACGCCCACTTTTGTCTGTAGCATATCAATATTGTTTATTTTTCTGACCTCGTGTGATTGTACAATCTCAACGAATTGTTAGTCACTCATTAATTGACTGGTACTGAAGAGTTGAACGGTCAAGTTTCAGGTTTGCAAAGGATTTCTTCTAAATGAATAAAAATATTGTTTAATCTTTACAAAAAAAGGCTTTGACAAGGCATTCAACTGAAGACCTGATTTACAAATTCAGCAACAGGCAAGTGATTGACGATGAGCTTATGTGTATGGTTTGTTTTACTTAACAGGGCATTAAAATGTCTTAATAGACATTCAACTGATTTGGCAATAGTTAAGGTTTTGGCATAAAATAAGTCTTAAATTTGATGCACTGAACTGGCATTAATTATTTTCCTTTAAGTTTTCAAAATATTTCTTCCAGTTAGTAAGATGACTGACTTGATTTGATTTCTGCACTTTAAATTTATGGTATTAAGCAGACGCTCTTATCCACTTATCCACAAAAGTGCTTAGTCATTAACCTGGAATATAAAAAGTTAGTGCTGGTAGCTATAATACTGATAGAAATGAGAGATGCAATATTTAATATGAACAATAACAAGCAAAACGAGTTGCATAACCCGAAAGTATTCGTAACCTAAACAAAACCAGTGAAGAACAAGACAAAGTCAATACAAAAACTGCTGTAAGTGTGATAGGAGCTTGATAGGTAGTGTTGAATTGAGTTAGTGTTCATTGAGCACTTAAGAAGTGGGTCTTCAGTTGGCATTTGAAGACAGCAAATGACTCCACTGTTCGGACACTCGGGGGAGTTCGTTCTACCAACTTGGTGCCAGGATGGAGAAAAGTCTGTACGCTTGGCTCCCATGCGTCCTGGATGGCGGTGGGTAAAGTTAAGATAATAATAACATTCAGTACTTCAAATGTTATTATCGTTTTCTAATGTTTCATATATTATTGGTGCTTTTAAATCGGAAAAATATTGCTTTGTATGGGTTTTGTGCTGTTCACACTTTAATATTATTGATAATAAACCCACAAAAAAATCTAATTTACTGATTGTTGGTACCTTATCACATAATTTAATGGGTAAATTTTCTAAGCAGCAGTGATACATGGTTATATCACCTGCCAAACGGCTATTTAACCATTACATTCAGTCCCACATTACTGACGGTGTGATTTTCAGTTTGTCTGCAACCACCCGACATTTTTCATTTTTTATTCTCCAGCCACCACTGGTTGGTGGAACCAAATAAATGATTAAATAAACAAACAAATCATGATGCGTTGTTGCTCATTACTGTTAACTGATAATCTGCGCTTGTAGAACTGTTCTTAAAATGCAAGATCACACTTGAGGTTGTGGTGTTACACTGAATATCAGCACGACTACGTTTGTCTTTGGCACTTGGCCTGCAGTCTCCTGTATAATATTCAGTGTAACAGCACTCCCACTCGTGTGATATTGCTTAAATAACATGAGCTCCGACAGTAATCCGGCTGCAAGGTTTATTAATTTATAGACGCTTGTATCGCTGACTCTAATAATCTAAAAACGAATAATAAACCAATTTTAAACATGTTTTATTTACATTTATTTAATATTCATAGCAGGCGTTGCCAGTGTCAGCACTTTGTAATGGTTAGTTACAAGTTTTCCACCATATGGAAAGGGCTTTCTATGTAACATGACAAGCTGAGTTATTTTGTCTTGTTAATTACATTAAAGATTAAAGAATTACAAAAAAGAGCGTGTGTATAGCTGTTAATGTGCTGTACTATAAGTAAAAAAAAAAAAGACCTAACTTGTTTCTTGAATGTTCCACAACATTAAATGTAACTATGAACAGTTAAACATATGACGTGTCAGAAAACAGCACACCAATCTGTTACACATTAAATTTCATGTATGCAATTAATATTTTTTTTTTTTTCATTAAACATCACGGTTGTTTGGGACCTGCAAAAGGATCTGCTCTATTAAGAGCCAGCATTGGCAGAAGAGCTGTTCCAGGTTCTCCCACTGCCTCTGCCATCTGCACTTCATAGGGCTTACACATGGGGATGTGTTTTAATCTTGGGGAACATGACGGAATCACAGAGAGCCAAGTCTGGGCTATAGGGTTGATGTGGACGGACTGGAATGGGGTTTTTTTTAGACAAAAATTCTCTCACAGCCAGTGAAGTGTGGCTCGATACATTGTCGTGATGGAGGATCCATGAAGAGGCGATCTGATGGCACATACACAAATCCATCTTCCTCAAACATGCTAAAAGTCCAAGGTAAAATGTTCCATTTACCATTTGGCCTTCTGGTACGAATTCTTTATGGATGATCCCTTGAGAATCAAAAAAGACGATGAACAGTGACCTGACTTTTTTTTTTTTTTGCTCATCTCCTGTCATCTCCTGTGATCACTCTGTTCAGGAAATTGGGCTCTCTTGTTAAACAATCATGTGAGGAAAACTTGTCCATAACCTTTTCTTAACATTTCAAGCATTTATGATGCACTTCTATGATTTTCACGCAGATTTTGATCGCATACTGTTGCTCCAAACTTGCTTGGATTGTTCCAGTGATGAGGCACATCAACAGGGTTTTACAAAAACACTAGGAAGGCTAGAATGCAACGGAAACAGGTCCTCCTGTTTATCTGAGATATATTTGCAGTCAAGGATTCTATGAGCATTGGCAATCAATATGAAGGTGTAAGACTGTATACTGTACGTGCTTTATAACATTAAACAGACTAAAAAGTTAAACATGCTGTGTGCTGCCTTTTTTTAAACGTTTATGTACACTGCTATAGTAATGCATTTTAACCGGTAGCTCACAGCATGTTTTTCATCCATTTTATATTATAACGCACATGAAGTGTACAATCTTATAACTTCATATTGATTGCCAATACTCGTAGAATCCTTGACTGCAAATAACCTGACAGATACACGGAAGCAAACCAATACCTGCACATGCTCAAACACATATAATACAAGAACCAGTGAAACAGGGAATTACCTCAGCCCACATTATATATAATATACACTGAAGTTCCAGAAAAACTGGTACAGCAGTTAACACTTGGCAGGTCCCTCACGAGAACTTGGAGGGAATGTTGCACAGTCCTCATGCTGATGGGGCTCTAGCATTTTATTCTGATGTTACTTGAGGCAGTGTTGCACGCTATCATGTAAAACAATTCTTGCCAGCTGATGCAGCCACACTGCTGTCGTAGGTTCGAGGTTTTGCCGGAATTCCTGTAGTCACGGTTCACCCTTGAAATGCTCATACGTGAAAATCCAAACTTTGCTTCTACTTCTGAAATGCTACAACCCATCTGATGAAGAAAATCACAAAATCGTGATAACTTGCCATTCTCACAGCAGAAACAATTCTATAAGCTTCCATAGATGTCTATCACTTTATATACGCACTGGAGGACGCAACCAATGATGTGTATAGGTGGCTTTGCTGTGTATTTTGCACAGGCTCAGTGTATAATGAAGCAAAGACGTCTTATGTCATTGGCTGTTGGTAGGACTGTACTTCAAGCACAAGACAAGACCAAGACCAGGACTAGCCAAGATCAAGTCAAGGCAAAGTCTTAAAAGGATCAAGGCTAAGTCAAGATTGAGTCCAAATGGAAGCAAGGCCGAGTTCAGATCTAAACCATAAACCATCAAATCCTTTTTGAGGCTTCAACTGGAGATGGAGATGATATTACTTCTTAAACCTTGTTAAAAATATCTTGTTTGGTACCTCAATTATATTTAATAAGAACAATGCCCAAGAAAAATATTTAAGTCCAAGAAAACTCCAAACTAGTACAAAAATATTTCTAGACTAGACGCATGCCCTTCAACCCCAGTTGTTGGCATCCCTGACATAATTAAATTATATTTACATTTGGCAGACACCCTTATCCAGAGTGACTTACCGGTACATTTATCTCATATATACAATTGAGCAGTTGAGGATTAAGGGCCTTGCTCAAGGCCCAACAGTGACAGTTTGGTAATTCTGGGGTTTCAACTCACGACCTTCCAATCAGTAGTCCAACGTCTTAACCACTACCGCTGCCTCTTACTGAAGGCAAAAGACATAAATATGCTCTTCTATAGATGCTCACTTTATGGTGTGAAGTATAGAGATGTGCATTTTGGATGCCACAATGTACATTTTGGTCACATACCAAATGTACATATAATTTCATGCTATGTTGTGGAATCTAAATGTTAATCTAACTAACAATTGCTAACAATTTCTTTTTGAAGCTGTGCATCAGTCACCCATACAAGCCTAATGCCTTGTAACATATTCCTGAAACAATCTGATCAACCTAATCAGACATTTTCAACATTGCCATTTACACACAGAGTGTTTGGTTTGGTTTACTCCTTAGGGTTCACTTTCTCGCTTTTTTACTGCAATAAAACCATTTTAAAGTCTTCAGGGAAACTCTCTCAGCAGGTTTTTGGCCACACCTGAGTGCGATTTCAAATGGATTCACACTGCGCATGTTACAGCACCCCGTGTGGCATACTAAAAGAAAACCGAAGACGCCGGGGCCAAAAGTTTGCATACTATAGACGATGCAGTTATTGTCCATAGGCCTACAGGTAGGTGCCCTTACTGGAGCCATATCAAAAACGCGGTTTTCCACATTCAGTGGGTAATTCTCTGTGAAATAACCTTCTGCAAGGGCAGCGCCTGAGGCAATCGATACTGTAGGTGGTTGCTGCCAGAGAGCAAAGCAAGATTTCGCCATTTATTTACACCTGTATTGTGAGAAGTGCCTCACACTAAACAATCCTTTCAGCCTAGCTTGCAGGGAGACAGAGCAGCAATCAAGGCACTGTTGTATCTACACAAAGACCGCTGTTATGCTTCATACCCTTTCAAAGTAAAAAAAGAAAAAAAAGGGCTTCACTCTCACTGTCATCTGTATGTCTAATGTGCCTGATCGGTGAACCATCAGTCCTGACAAATTTTGTTATCAGTTTTGTCTTTTATTCTATCATCTTCCCTTCACTGAATACAATTTGACAGATACAATAAAGTTGTAAAATGCATGTCTACATATAGACAGCAGGGCGACATACTTTAAAGGTACATATATCCTCAGAGTGTATAGTGTGTCTTATCACACTCAAAAATTGACAATTAAATGTTCAGCGTGTACAAGCCAGAATGTTTGGGTGTTTTCATGGCTCCATTTACTAAAACACAACTTAAGCATGTGCAGTAATTTGATGCCAGCGTTACTGAAAGAAAGCCTGAATGCAACCACAAATTGCTAGTTTGATTGCACTACTCCAAAGTAATTCACACACAGTTAGGACACAATGGTGCATTTCTGCATCATCCAGGTCTAGACAGACTTATTCAGCATGGCCAACATCCATAAAAGGAAATAATAATAACAATAACTTGTGTAGCATTGTTATTTACAACACTGAAAACTGATTTCAATAAGTGGGTAAGGGTTGGACAAACCACTCAGGAGTACTTGGACCCATTCGTAACTCACTAAGTGCATATTAACTTGAAGTTCACGTGCAGTTCTACCTCAAAAACGACAGGGGCCACTGATTTTCCATGAAGTAAACAAAACTCACTGACGTGCTAGTTCTATGCACGGCAACAGCACATTTTCAAATACATTGATCATTTTTTGCAACATATAAAGCGTATTTTATGCAATGTAATTGCAGTGTGTATTACATCCTATGCCAACATAAATCGCATCTACTAGCTTGAATTATGTACTTAGTATGTTTCTAGTATGACATTAACTTCAGCTGTACCTGTCATGGTTCAGTGGGTCACTTTACAGCCTGTCTTTATGAAATTCCTAAGTTGTAGTCTGAGCATAAATGTATATAATATTTCATTTTATTCCAGGGTTTAAATCATTTCATTCACATGAAACAGACAATTTAACTCAAATGAGCTCGGCAAGTGCATGAGATTATTTGTTGATGTACATTTAAATGAAATAAATTAAATGCGTTTGTCGGTGTAAAAGTAGTAGTAAATTAATACAGGTATTCTTTGTAAAGAAATGACAACAAATTGGCCTACTAAGCTTGTTATTATTCAGCCAATCAAATTGCCTGATTACGCATTTACACAAATAAGTAACCTAGATTAAGGCTAACGATGGTGCTTGTGTGATGAACATGGCAGCTGTACAAAGAATACTGTCTCTAAATCAGAGACGCCGTTTAAAGCAGTTTGTCTTAATGCAGCTCACCATTTAAACATGAACCCCCTTGATTTCAAGTTATTCGTTTTTATTAGTGCTGTCACACGATAAATCTTTTTAATCGCGCGATTAACTTTTTTAAGTCTTTCGTTCATCTGATATACTGATTATAGTTGGAGTTTAATTAAAGGCATCGATTCGCCATTTTACATTAGAGTGACGCAGCAGTAACGTTGCAACCGAAGAGTAAGTTTACGTTCCAACCAAACCATACATTAAAAAAGTTCAAATACATCACCCACAGTTCATAGACGTTCCATCACATTTATTTCAAAAGGGTCTACAGCATACAAAATTAGTCTGAAGAGTGTTGTTTATCATGCCAAATACAGCAGGGTACTGACAATGCGATCCTGAGGCTGTCCGCTGTTAATGATGTTGCAGGGTGTTTCAAAAAGAGCCGTTTTAGTGACCAAGTTTCCCTATGAAAAGCGCTTGGGATTCTGTAACCTGTGAATTTGTAGGGAGCAGGGATACAGATTAGGGTCCCTGGCTATTGAAATGCAGCCTAAAACGAGTAACGTAACGGTCAATTTGATGGCGCCGCTGGTTTGCATAATTTAACAAATTTGTAATCTGCGCTAAAAATTTTGGTGGCGTTAATTTTTTAAATCGCGATTAATTCCTTTACGCGTTAATGCGTTCGTTAATGCCTTAATTTGACAGCACTAGTCTTTATAATGATAATTTCCCTAATGACACTTTTGTGGTATAATAATAAGAAATGCATGTAAATCAGTGATTCAGCTTTCGACTGGGAGTGCCCTTCCAGTGTGGGTGCAGAGGCGGAGTCGGAGGCAGAGAACTACTTAAAATTCATTTGTAATTGTAAAGACTAAGAAGGCTTTTGGGAAACACTCGCAAAACTGGTGTTCTTAAAGTTGCATTGTTCTTAAAGTTGTTTGTAAATCCCTCAGATTAATCGACATCAGGAAGTACACCCCAGTTTTATAAACAAGAAAAGCTATTAGCGGCACGTCATGTTGCAACTTTCGATGAGTCTAGTGATTCTTGCATGCAGTTAATTCTTCCTTCACACATTAACCATCCATTCAATACTGATCAGTTTTATAGAAGATCCCTCATTACACGTCCAAAGGCCGTAGCTCCTACTGTCAGTTCTGCTCATAAACTCAGTGCACAGGTGCGTGAACATGTGCACTCTATTCTCATTCTTCTGTTGCATGCTGTGCATCTACCCAGTACTTACCTCCTCTTATTATTTCTCACTATGAATCTTATATATTCTAGGTTAGTTTTTGGTACTGATTTATTTCTCACGCTTGTCATACACGGTATGATATTGTTAAGGCTGTATGTTTTCTACGTGCCCTGTTTAAACCTTGTCTTCTCATGTTTTCTCCACCCAGGTGCTCCTTCATTAGTTGACCACGAGGTACATCTGGTCCTGGAATTGAAAGCTTTACATTTCCAGATTCCTGCTGGATAGAGACAGGCATCCGGTATTTAAATTGCTGCTTTTGTTGCCTCTCAGGCTGGAATTTTATTTAGTGGTTCTGCTGCATTTTGACTGTACTTTGTAGACTTGATTTATTGTCTTGGTCGTTTATCTTTTTATGGTAATAAATTCCATGGCTTGGGTCTTATTAAAGGTATGTGGTGAGTTTTACATTGGGTCAATGTTGTCTGACCCATAGGGCCGCACAAGTGTGGGCTATAACAATATGAAATATTGCTCCCACCACCACCATCACATTCATTGTTCAATTAGAGCCAGGATGTGCAAACATGTTGCTGGAACAATACCCTGCTGTACAAAAGCAGCCACTCTTGAAATCCCTTATTGGCTAAGTCAATTATTTGGCTCCTGCTTAAAAAACACCAAAAAAAAACCCCAACCTGCTCTCACACCGGGCAATTTGTGATCAGATTACACACCCTAGAGCTAACGGATTTGTGTTGGAATGGAATCTGCTCTGCAGAACAGATGATAATCTGGAGCAAAGCTGTTTTACTCTACTGCATACAGCAATGCACGAAACCTATAAATAAAGCCATTGTCCAACGATGGACACAATCTTGAGTTTTTGCACAATCACAGTTAAAATGCTATTGACGTCAGAGAAGACTATATACAAAGCTTCTGGCAAATGGTTTATTGATTACATTTTTTGACCTCTTAGAACACCAATCCCAGACCCACACACTTAATAGTACAATGCAATTCCTCCTCGGGGTATATGCTTTCTAAATCTATTGTATTTTATTCACTTTGGTCTCCTCCCCTTTGTTCTGCCTACTGGGCCAAGGCCAATATTATGCAGAAGGAAGCCCACAGGCTGAGCTCATTTATATTTTCACAGCAGTCAGAGAGAAAATGCCATCGGAGTGCCCCCACTCCAGTGATTAAGGTGATTTTGACAGCTGAATTAAGTCCAGATTGGTCCGTATGTGACATTCTTTTGGACCAGATCTTGGACCAGAAGCAAGTCGTCCCCCCAACAAGTTATAATACCGGTACCTCTTTTTTTTCTGGTTCTTCTTTTCTACTCTTTCTTGCACATGGAACTGTATTTAGCATTCGCAGCAGCACCTGCTGTCTTCTTGCCCATTTTACACAGAGTACTGTAAAGGTAGCAATGCAGAGAATGACACGTTCCATCAGGATAATGTAGTGATATATGTACAGTAGCTGTAGTTCCTTCCATACAATCTGTTGAAAACAGTGATCACAGTTAGCAGGCACTGCTGCATGCTAATTAAAATCCAGGACACAGGGATACTGCAATTCTGCTGTCAAAGCCATAGCCCGAGTATGTCAGCTTGCATCAGTCAACGTCTGTCAGGGGGCTGACGCAAATACCAGGAATCACAGCTTCACCGGGCTTTTTCTGACAGCCACCAAGGCAAAGCTGTACCCCAGAGGAATGTTGCTCTCACCACCTCATGCTCTCTTGCTTGAAAATTGTCCAGTATATAAGGAAAGACTGGATATAATGCTAAGTGAGCACAATGTTAAGATCAGTCTTAGGCACACACAAACGTAACAAACTATGGACAACAAGACATTAAGAGGACAAGACTAATGCACTAGTGAAGTCTCTTTTTTAAAAAAAAAGCCAAATAACAGTGGAAAGGATGTGCAAAGCAAAAAAAAAAAAAAAAAAAAAAAAAAACCTTTGCTTCCCATTAGGCATCCGCGATATTGATCTTTCCCAGCTCGTGATTTACTATTTAAAAGAGTCACGATTAACAATGTAATCATCCAGAACTAATAGCTTAAAAAGACAGGGACATTAGCATTTTCACCATTTCAGGTTTAAGGAAAGCAGGGGCATAATAACCAGCTGTGCAGTCTCTGTGGTTAAATGGCTTAATGCATTTTTCCTTGCTGGCAGTGGCAATTTCAGTGACAGCTTAGCTGGATGGTGGATTTTGAGGTGATCCTGCTGTAATGGCAATTAAACAATAAAAAAATTTCTAATTTCACCTTCTAATTATGATCAGCATTAACTATGTTAGCTTGTTGTAGGACTATTTAATCTTATTAGGGTCTAAAACATTTTTTTTATTATTTTAAAGCATTTTTGAGAAGTAGTTTTAGGCACAAATTTTTGCTGACACTGATGTTTATGCTTGACAAATATGAATTAAACATCGTCTAAAATTAATATGCTGACTGGATGATGTCATGTTTTATTTGGGAGACACGCACAGCTCTGTTGGTGCTCTGTCACATGACCCCATCATATGTCTCCAATCACTCACGTTGTTTTTCTTGCTATGGTTTTGTCTTATACCTTGGAGTCTACGCCTAAAGTCTTGTTTCTTATTTCTCATTTATATAGGAAGGCTCCAGTTTGTGACGTATTTTTGAGTGATAAATTAAAACATGAGTACTTGCACACTCCAATGTTAAGTTCTGGCAAGCCTAAAGGCAAAATGCATATGTATATGTACACTGAAGTACCAGAAAATCTGGTATAGCAGTTAATACAATGTAGGTTCCCCACGGGATCTTGGATGGAACGTTGCACAGTCCTCACGGTGATGTTTACCGAGACCCCAGCATTGAATTCCGATGCTACCTGAAGCAGTGTTGCATGCCTGTGAAATGATTCTTGCCAGCCGACACTGGTCACGTTTAACCAGAGTCTTTTTACGGCCACGCTGCTGTCGAAAATGCAAATGAAAATGAACTGAAAATCCAAACGTTGCTTCTACCTCCGAAATGCTATGACCCATTTCATGAGCTCCAACTATTAAACCGAGTAGAAAATTGCACAATCGTGATAACTCACAGCAGAAACAGCTCTAGAAGCTTCCTTAGATGTCTATCGCTCTATATACGCACTGGCGGACGCAACCAATGACATGCATACAGAAAAACTGGTACTTCAATGCATATATCATGTAGAGATGATTAAATCATTATATCACACAAGTCTGCTTCCAAGTGACCCACACATTAGCAATCTTCTGCTTGTAATCCAACAAAAACCTAACTAGAAAACATTTCCACTATCCATTCTCTCTGAAATCACCTACAGCCACCTGTGACCACTTCTATATGGTAGCACAACAACATAAGAAGTGTCGCCCCACACATCCCTTCAGTTGCACAGCTGCACAGATTGCCGTGTACACAGAAATGTCCAGATGGAACCCTATTACTTTTGTACTCTATAAATGAGTCTATAAATGTTTCCAGGTCATTGCATTGCCCGTCTTTGTACCAAAGGCACCTGAGTGATGGAGCTGCCCATTGAGGTGATATGTTCAGTGAAGGCCTGTGTCTCCTGGACTTTAATTATGACCTAAGTGTCCTTCACATATCTGAACCAACAATTTAGTCTGGTTTCTTAGATGGTGTTCAAGGCTCCTTCCCTGCTTCTCAATTTTTTTTCTTAGACAGCTTTGAGCTTCGGGCTGATGAGAAACACGAGTGAGGTCATGCACAGCTATGTTTCAGGCTATAGAAAATATCATACAGTAAATTAGAAATTGTGAGTATCAGTCAGCTATATAGAGTGTTATCCTGGGTCAAGATCCAATCCCAGAGATGCAAAAGCATAAATGGAATCGGCATCTGTATATGAAGTATACAAGATGCTGATTCCAAAGTAGTATACAAGATACAAGTATACAGGCCACATGGTGTCCATTCTGGGATTTAAACTGTCACACATAAATCGTACACAAATTAGCATATCAAGGAGTATTAAAGAGTATACACATTCGAATCGATCAACATTTGCTACATGAGTACGTGAGCATCAAGGAGTGTAGGTCAATTGAAAGCTTTTGGCTGTAACAGTAAGGGAGCTGAAAAGAACCCCAAGATCACGTTTATCCACCTTATATGTGCCTGGAGTGTTTGATGAGCTCAGGAAGATTTTCAACATTGTAAATCCTCTTCCTTTGGCCCAACACAAAGCTCAAAAAGACATCTGTACTGCCAAAAACAACCAGATGAAACAAATACTCCATAACCACATGGCCCTCAGCTTAAGTCGGAGTCAAACTTTTTAGCTACATTTATATTTTATAGAACACACTATAGTGTAGGGAATTTTTATATTGATCTCGGATATTGATCTCAGAGCTCCCACTATCTAAGATGCTCATGTCAAAGCTTCTAGTATTGCTGATGTACTGTACATTCAACCCAAATTTTTGTTCACTTTCTTAAAATTACCAGCTTATTTATAAGCAACTAATGACTGAATGGTGACAGGAACTACGTGTTATTGCTTATCCGTTAACGAACAAGCTCACAGATACCCAGGATTGCCTAGTGTCACTGTGATTGACAGGTGAGTCATGCCCTAAGAGCATATTCAATATTGCTCTCTTACCTTCTGGCCATGGGATGCTTTTGATTCATGAGCAGGATTCAAACTTGCAATCATCCAATGATACGGTGAAGACTGAACACATTTCTGTTTTCCACTTATGGATGGAACCCATAAATAAAAGAGGTACAGTGATTATATTTTGATTTGTAGTACTAGTTTGCACCAGTGCCAGGTATAGAAGAGATAAATCTGCTTTGACCATAATGTGCGGATAATAAATGACTTTTTTAATAATCCACTTCATCGGTTTGGTTAATAAAACTCAAATGGTTAAGAACGTTTCCTGAAATGACTTTAGCCCTGTATCTAGTCTTTAACCTGATGAGATGCCTTTAGCTAAGCAATTCATATAAACTGTTTGACTGTGTGACTGAATAAACTGCAACGAATGGGCTGCTATTGGAACCATGACGGTTCATGTTTAAAGATTATAGAGTAAATTATAGAGTTATAGAGTTTAAGTTATAAAGGGTTTGTTGGTTTGTTTCATATGTTTCATATTGGCTTTGCTACAGTATATTTTTCAAGTCCTTGGTTTGGTCAAGTTAAATATTTTTTCCTGGATCCATTAATACAACACCGATCCTTTGCTGACATCCTCAATGTATACAAGCCAAATCTCTGCAAGCTTCTTTTGCCAGGTTAAGTGAAACATTACAGCTATACTGACAACAGATATACTACAATTTGGAGACTGTGTTCATGCACAAGGTTATGATATAGCACCTGTTCACAGTTCACAAAAATACACCACCGCTCAACAGAAATGACAAAGCCACTTACAAGTCTATTGAAGATTTGACTATTTGACTTACTCATAGCATTTTATTTATGCAGCATGCGCCTGTCAAGTCCTGCAGTATTTAAAGTAATGTGGAACTATTCGAGATTATACTCCAACTCCACCGTTTTGTCACTTCCTCAGATGACACTGATCACTCTGACTTTTCCAGATAAAAAGGTATAATAATGTCAATAACTCCTTCGATGTGCATAAAAATAAGCATATCCACCATTATCATCTTTGGCACCATTTACTGCTTTCAGTCATAAATGAAAAGTGAATAAAATGACAGATTTTAAATGAGAAGCCTACTTTTCAGTGCTCATTTCCTATTTCCTCATTCTCCCATTTCGATGACAGTTAAGCAGTGCACCACAATGGCCCTGGAGTTTCTTATTTCTTTATGACTGGCTGTTTCTTTTGTGTTGCGCAGTATCTCACACCCAGAGCCCCTAGTCTGCCTTGTGAAGCATAAATTCAGATCTGCAAGACACAAATCTGGTTGAGCCACAGCTCAGGAAACGTCAGTCGATGCTTCAGTGCTCTCTTTTTAACTCTCCCTTGCCCCATAAAGCCATTGGGGAGAGGTAGAGGAAGATAAAAAAAAAAAAAGAAAGAAAGAAACTGAGTGTAAGCAAGGACTAAAAGAAAGGAAGGGTCATTGAGAAAAGGAGAATAAAATACAAGTGAGCACTAACTGGAGGACAAATGAAGGAGAAGCAAGAAGTCAACCAGGATAGAGAGTATTCTCATACTACTGAACCAGGACAAACTGCTTACACAATGAATATCAAGAACTTGCAAAAAAAAAAAAAAAAGCTAACTGATTTTCAAATTACTATTATTATCTTCAGTATCACCACCACCATCAAAACAGTCTAACATACAGCAAGTCAGTCTATAGCACATCAGTCTAGACAATATGACCAAATGTTTCTGGACACCTGACCATGACACTCATATCTGCTTGATGAACATCCTATTCCAAATGCATGGTAGTAATATAGAGAAGCTCCCACACTTTGCTTCTGCAACAGCCTCCACTCTTTTGGGAAGGCTTTCCACTATATTTTGGAACATGGCTTTTGGGATTTGTGCTCATTTAGTCACAAGAACATTAGTCAGATCGGGCACTGATGTTGGGTGAGGAGAGAAGGCCTGTGGTACAGCCAGTATCCAATTCATCTGAGAGGAGTTCCATGGGGTTGAGGTCAGGGTTCTGTGCAGGCCACAGACTTGAATTCTTTCACTCCAAAGGCTTCATTCAGTGAAGAGAAACAGTTTGGGGTAGGCCTGTATATGGGGGTCATGGTCAGGCATCCATTTACACAGAAGTGCCAGAAAAGCTGGTATACTAGTTAATACATGGTCAGTCCTTACGCTGATTCAGCATTGAATTCCAATGTTACTTGAGGCAGTGTTACATGCCTATCACATGAAGTGATTCTTGCCAGCTAAACGCTGGTCACGTTCACTCAGAGTCTTTTTACGGACACACTGCTGTCATAAAATTTGAGGTTTTTCTGGAATTCTTGTAGTCAATCTTGAAATGCTCATACGTGAAAAGCCAAACTTTGCTTCTACTTCTGAAATGGTGTGACCCATCTCATGAGCTCCAACTATTAAACCATGTTGAAAATCACAAACTCGTTAATATAACTTGCCAATTTCACAGCGGAAACAGCTCTAGAAGCTTCCATAGACGTCTATCAGTTTATATGCTCACTGTAAAACGCAACCAATGATGTGCATAGGCGGTGTTGCTGTGTATTTTGAATAGGGTTCAGTATGAGTTTTTCTCATACTGCAGTGTATATTCTATATGAAACCTGACACAATAAGGCACATGGCAACTTAATACATAGACAATAGCTGGAGTAAATATTTAGGAAAGGGATATGGGAGGCAAAGAAGAACCCAAAGATCACAGCTTCAGAACTATACAGCTTGTTCAGTTTGGCCAAGTTTCAAAATGAACTGTTAGATAAAACATCCATAACACCAACCTGCATGGAAGCACAGATAGTGGCTGACGCCCTACATTTAAATTGGTTCACGAGACATAAAAGATGAGTCAACTTGCACAATAGTTTGGATCAGCTGAGGTCACATAGTGGCCACATATTAATATGCTGAGGTCATGAGTTAAGCGTCTATGGATTTATTCCATGACCATAAAGTATATAACCTGTGCAAACTATTGTAATTGAAAATAGGTGTGACCCATGGGTGAGTGAAATCAACAGAAATAAACCGTTGTTCCCAGAGAAACCTAAGCATGGAATTGACAGTTTTGGAATGACGCATACAACTTCTTCTGTTTTTGCTAATTTGTCACATTTCAATGTTTCGGTTATTCAAAGTAATTGCAATATAATATAAAGACAACATTAGTAAACACAAAATTCAGCTTTTTATGGTCATTCTATTAGACCATAAAAGTAAATGCCCCTTAGCTAACAAATACAGATACAAATACGAGATACAAATACAGATGCTACACAAAGTCACTGTAATCTACTAGTATGGAAAAAGTTACATAGACATTGCTAAGGCTCTGGGACTCCAGCAAACCACAGTGAGAGCCATTAGCCTCAAATAAAGAAAACTTGGAACAGTGGTGAATGTTCCTAGGAGTGGAAACCAAAATTGCAACAAGAGTGCACTGACAACTCGTCCAGGAGGTCACAAAAGAACCCAGACAAACATCTAAAGAACTACAGACCTCGCTTGTCTCAGTTACAGCCAATGTACACGTTTCCATAACAACTAAGACACTCAGCAAAAATGGCACAAAAAAAAAGAGCACAAAGGCTCGTCTTGCCTTTGCCGAAAAACATCTAGATGACTGTGGCAGCGGGTGCGGGATAGGTAAAAGGTGAGTAAATGCACCTGCTCCTTATTTCATGACCTAACTGCCCTTTTGTCGCTCTCCCTGTGTGTGTGTGTGTGTAGTGAGCGAGGGATTAAAGAGGGGTGCCGGGAGCCCGTGAGAGAGAGACGCAATGAGAGAGCTGTGACCCGCGAGTGCCGACTTAAAACCCCAGTCAAAAGGCCGAAAAGCTGATAGTAGCAAAAAATAAACTGTTTAAGTTGAGTCCCAAACCCGTCTCCCCAATTGAGTCTGTTACAATGACCCACCAGACTTTTGGGATAATATTCTGTTGACTAATATATCAAAGGTGGAACTTTTTGGAAGACTTGGGTCCTGTTACATCTGGTATAAAGCAAACACCACATTCTAGCATAAGAACATCATACCAACAGTCAAACATTGTGGTGGTAGTGTGATTATCTGTCACACAGGGCTGTTTTTCTTCTGCAGGACCTAGACGACTTTTCATAATCGATGGATTCTGCTCTCTATCGGAAAATCCTGAAGGAGAATGTCCACCCGTGAGTTTGTGACCTAAAGCTCAAGTGCAGTTGGGTTCTACAGCAGGATAATGATTTGAAGTACACAATCAAGTCCACCTCTGAATGGCTCAAAAGAAACAAAATTAAGGTTTTGAAGTAACCAAGTCAAAGTCCTGACCTGAATCCTATTGAGATGCTGTGGCAAAACCTTAAAATGTGCAGTTCAAGCTCAAAAACTCTCAACGTAGCCCATTTAAAACAATGCTGCAAAGAAGAGTCGGCCAAAATTCCTCCACAGTGACGAGGTAAAAGACTCATCGCAGGTTCTTGCAAACGTCTGATTGTAGATGCTACTGCCAAGAGTTGCAAAAACAGTTATTGGGTTCAGGGGGTAGTTACTTTTTTCACATGTGTGATAGAGGTTTTGAATATTTCAATCTTCATTAAATATAAATCTGCATTTTGTGTTTACTCAAGTCAAGTCTTCATCTCATATTGAAATTAGTCTGATGATCTGAAACATTTCAGTATGACAAATAAACAAACAGAAGAAATATGGAAGGGGCAAATACTTTTTCACAGCACAGCAAAAGCATACTGGTCTTGGGACATTTATCTATCATTAGCCCATGTCATTTTTAGTGAATTCTCAGAGCAAACCAACTTTTGCATATCTTCCTGCCAAATAATTACATGGCGCTTTACAACATTTTAACAGAACAGCTTCAATACACCTTGACATCAATTTGCAAGTCTCTGGAAGTGTACTGCCGCAAGAAACCATTCTTCCACAAGATATTCTGTCAGTTTCAGGTTCGGGTGATGGATGGCACTGCTAAACTAGTCACTTCGAATGTAAAATCTCCCATAAAGATTTGGTTAGTTAAGATCTGACTACTGTAACGGCAATGGCATAGGCTTTTTTTCACAAAATAAATTTCATCCGCATTAAATCACTCCGTAAGCCGTCATGCTGTACAGGCAGGGGTGCGGTCATCCTGGAAGAGACCACTCCCAACAGGAATTGAAATATTTCAACATAGGATAAAAGCGATCAGTCAGAAGAGCTTCATATTGATTGGCCATGATCCTTCCCTGTAATGTGAGAAGTGGAGCCAAATCATATAGAGCAAATGCCCCCTGGCACAGCATGACAGACACATTCCTGCTTTGTCACCCATATTTTTATGGAAATTATTCTCTCGAGAAGCTTCGCTAAAAATTAATACTCTAGCCATGTTGACGTTTTAATATTGTGTTTAAATAAAAATACCCAAGGTCCCCATATATTTAAGCTCAGAATATCACTTGTTGTATGTGATATTAATTTTATATACTGTATTATTTTTTTCTCTTTCCACATGTAGAATGACCCTACTGTAAACAGTCAAAATGCATGGTGTGTTATCTATTAATAAGGTAAACATTGAAATTTCTGTGGTATAACCATAATAATATAACCTCCCAGACCACTTCAAGAGTACGCAAGAAGAGACATTCTCAACACTTTCTATGAGTTCAGTATTCATTATGCATTATAATATCTAGTTAGAGGAAGGTGGTATTACAGATGCTAATATGCTTATCAGCTTATCAGAGAGGGAGATTATCAATGGTCTTGTATGTCTTCTATTTTCTTACAATTGCTCCCACAGTTGATTTATTCACAACAACCTGCTTGCCTATTGTAGATTCACTCTTCCCAGCCTGGTGCAGGTCTACAATTTTCTTCCTGGTGTCCTTCGAC
>JAOVVH010000002.1:22351067-22365299 GCA_028566435.1 Scorpiodoras heckelii
GCTTTACTGAAGCCCGATCCTTTGTTTTACGTCAGCGGTCACGCAGGTGTCGTAAACGGAGAGCACAGTTTGTGGCAAGACGTGGCTATAATGTCTACTGTGTGGAAATACTTCATATTGGAAAGCGAAACAAGTCCAACAGCTAAGTGTAATGTCTGCAATGTGAGTGTTTCACGAGGCGGTAAGAGCAGAGCCGCGTTCAATACTATAAATTTAATATGGCACCTAAAAAATAAACACTCAGCCAAATACAGCGAGTTTATTCGGGCAACTCGGGCAAAGGCTGCACCTAAGCAACATACGCTAGAAGAAACTTTTAAAAGAAGACAGAAATATTCTCGAGACAGCAACATGGCCAAAAAGATTACAGAGGGTCATTGAATTCATCGCTTTGGATGACCAGCCTATCGCTACAGGTAATAAAGTAAAAGAAAAAAATAAATAAATAAAAGAACATTAAGCAATAGCTTGGATGCAGGCAATTTTTTCCTAAAGCACTGCAGAGCTATATGAGGTTGTTAAATATATACATTGGATTAAGTTAACTTGAAGTGTGCACTTTGTGAACAGTATTATCTAGTTCTTATCTAGACAATATCTAGAAAATAGAAGTATCGGTTTGAGACTCGGTATCGGATCGGGAACAAAATTAATGACTCGGATCTGATCGGGAACAAAAAAAAACTTGATCGGGACATCCCTAGTAACTGTAGAACTACAAAGTGCATCTATATGGTAAGTGGAACTGAGAAAATGGACAATGAGTGTACATTAAAGGAGGTGGTCATAATGTTATGCCTGATCAGTGTATGTTTGGGGTAAAGGTTATTCAGACTAGAACCCTTAATGTAGCGATTCCCATGGCAATGAAGACTGTGTGTTTGTTTTGGTTTCTGTTCCATCAGCATTCTATCAGGATATATCAGCACTTAGACTTCTCTGTCAGTCTAAAGCTACTCCATTTACAATCATCTTCGAGAGTCACTTCGTCATCCTGAGCCTAAATACAGGGAGAGAAGTTACGATTATGCATTCAGCTGGTCATATTGTATAACGGAGATGAACAAACATGACTCTTGGCAACATGGACGTTCTTAATTGTTTCTTAAATGATTCTCAGAGCTCCAATATTGAGACTCTGTTAAACAGCATGCTTATTCCTTGTCATCACTCCATAAGTCCATGAGTGACATGTTCTCACCTTGACTGTCGGCTGGACCTCTCTGCTAATATAGTTCATTAATTATTAGTCACATGTCATATATCCTCCACACAACCTGAGACATGGAGTAACAGGCACTGAAGGCACAGCTGCCGGCTGTTGGAAGCATATGCTTGCCCAGATGATGAAAAAAAGCTAAACTAGCATGTGCCACGAATAATCTAAGCATTTGCTGCAAATAGTCTAAACAAGAAGATACATAAATGTTCTATTTTAGCAGGTCCCAAAGCACAATGGGAAAAAATTCAGCAAATTGATCAATAAATACTACCCTAAAAAGCTTTTGTCTTCTTACAACCTTTATAAATAACATGTCTTATTCAGAAGAGATGTTTTTTCCAAGCAGAGGTAACAAGTGAGCACGGCGAACACACACCAAGTGAGCATGATTGCCTGAAAAGATGGTGAAAATCCAAAAAACTGAAGCATTACAGGGTTGGACAGGTTATAAGAAATTCAGCCCTAATTTTGAAGTTGATATGCTTCGGTTTTTTTTCTGCAAAGAACTTTTAAAAAGTCACCTAATTAGCCTGAGTTTTCTACTTGAATTTCACCAATTCAATTCAGTAGACTGTGATTTAAAAGTACAGCTGTCCTGCTTAAGTTGGCGTAATTCTCATCAGTGATCACCCAATAAGCACATTACAGTCATACCTCATTAAGATTATCCCTTAATTGATCTTCCATCTCAAAGGGATGGCAGTCTGACAGGTTTACACTGGATAATGAAATATTTGAGCTCGACGTGAACAACTATGGATATATTATAACAATATGTCAGTGAAAGACTGTATTAAGAAATAAATGAATGTTAGTCAATGATAAAATTCAAACTGATATTTAGTATCAAATTAGGACATCCCTAAATATGCATTTACCATTGTCCAATCCAATCTACTGGCTTACTTTTATGCTGCAAAAGTATAATTTAGCATGTGAACACAGAACACAGCTTGTCTTAAAGTATGCCATTATGCCTTCATATCACTTAGCAACTGAAGCTTTCAGAAAACGCTCTTGGTTACCATGAGGATATCAGTATTGTAGTAGTATCAAGTTACAGCAATCTCAAGAGCTCTTATATACATATGTATTGTTTAAAAAACTTGATTAAGTGCTCATTAACACTTTGTCTATGGTAAATGCTCAACTTGCATAAAGGTGTGCATAAGGCCTGTGATCCTGTGGGACGCAATAAAAAAAGCAGGAAGTCAGATATGAAGTTTATGGAGCAAAGTAAATACAGGTTGATTAACTTGGGAGTTTGATTAGCCTCCTGATTAGCTTTACTGTGGTTTAAAGTACTCATTTGTTTATGTTTTGGAAAATAGAAAACATTTATTCATTCATTCATTATCTTCCGCTTTATCCCGCTAGTCGGGGTCACGGAGGGCTGGAGCCAATCCCAGCGTCATCGGGTACACCATGGACAGGTCGCCAGTCCATCACATGGCCAACACACATTCACTCACGCACACATTCATATCTACGGGCAATTTAGAGTGACCGATCAACCTAACATGCATGTCTTTGGACTGTGGGAGGAAACCGGAGTACGCGGAGGAAACCGGGTTGGTCAAGAGTGTCTGGGAGTGGGCAGGATTGGTCAAGACTGTCTGCAGAAGCATCACAATTAGTCAAGATTGTCTGTGCGAGTTGAACAAGATTGATCAAGAGGGTACAGGAAAAGTGAGAAGTGACCAAAAGTGCCTGTGTGAGTAACAGGATTGGTCGAGAGTGTCGGCATGAGTGGCTAGGATTGGTCAAGAGTTCTGCGCGAGTTGCTGGGATTGGGTGAGAGTGTCTGAGGGAGGGGATGAGCTTGAATGAATGAATGAAGTTACATTTATATAGCGCCTTTCACAAACCGAAGGACGCTTTACAGTCAACATACACCTTTAACACCAATCACACCGGTGAGAAGCGGCAGCCAATCACGCACAGCGTACACTCAACTGGAGACCACAATCCCCAGGGGGAATGAATGGGGTGCAGGGAAAGGAGAGAGGACAACACCCAGGACAGAGAATCATCCACAACTGGGTGGCAGACACACAACCATTCACAGGCACACACCAAAGCACTCATACACACTTGGGGCACTTTAGAGACACCAATTAACCTAATATGCTTGGTCAAGAGTTTATGCAGGAGCAATGGGATTACTCAAGAGTATCTAAAGGAGGGGGTAGAATTGGTCAAGGGTGTCCATTGGAGCAGGCAGGGCTGGTCAAGAGTGTCTGTGGGAACCGGGAGATAAGTCAAACTTTTCGCAGGGGGTCGATCAAGAACGTCTGCAGGAACAGGCGATTGGTCAAGAGAGCCTGTGGGAGCAGTGGGATTGATCAAACCTCCTGCAGGAGGTGGTCGGATTGGTCAAGCATGTTTGTGGGAGCAGGCAAGATGAAACTATATGCACAAACAGGTTGGATTGGTAAAAAGTGTCTGTGGGAGTAGAAAGGATTGATCAAGAGTGTCTGCAGAAGTGGGTTGCATTGATCAAGAGTGTCTATGGGTGCAGATGGGATTGGGATACGGTTCGAATTCCTGCAATGTCAATTTCCACTGAATTGTATTTTAGCATCAAGCAAGATATAACCATTTTACAGATTCACTTATTTACTCATTCCTTACATACTCTGCTTATCTCTATCTCTAACTCAATCTTCTTTTTTCAGAGAGAGGAAAAGGAAGTGTGCAAAGACACAATGACCTCTGGCGCAGACTTCAGACCTTACAAAATACAGTACTGAAAAACAACATATGCTTAATGTAGGCATATGGTGTGTAACGGCATTCAATAATTGTCCTGTCCTTGCATAAAATAATTATATTTCTCAGAAGAGTCATTTTATGGTGAGTGATAATTAATGGCATTCTGCACTGCAATGAGTAATGTGCTGATCCTACTAGCGCACAACAGGACTACATTAAAAGCTTCGAGTTCACCTTGATGCACCAGGCGTTATTTCTCTCTCGCACTTACCCTTTCACTTTCTCACACAAACACTCAAGCTCAGTACACCAAAGTGGATATTTCCCTAAAAGGGTGGGTTTTTAGATAACTTTAGGCTACTCTGTGCCGTCCTTTCTGGTATGCACTAAGAAAGTAATCAAAGCTTCATGCATACTACATAAATACATTACATTAAGGAAAGCATGCTGCTTTGATTACTTTTTTTGTGCATACTGACACGCTGAACTACCCAAACAATATAAGTAATTCCACAGTTGGAGTGTCATTTGTGCCCCAAATATAATACATCTACAAATATGCATATAAAGTCATTTTAAACACTGGTAAAGTCTCCTTCACAATAACGTGTTTATGCTTCAGCTAAATAAATAAAAACCTTAATACAACCTCCACAATACTTAAAATAGAGCATTTTCTAATTGTTTTCTGCCCCAGCCAAAAGTAACTACACTTCACCTTTAAATATACACCGATCAGCCACAACATTAAAACCACCTGCCTAATATTGTGTAGGGCCCCCTTGTGCCTCCAAAAAAGCTCTGAACTATTGAAAGGCCCCCAAAGACCTCCGAAGGTCATTTCACCTCATTTTCAGTGTATTTTTCGATTCTAAATGATTTATTTTAAAAAAGGAAATTAAGTAAGTATTTACTAGCATTTGATGATAATTTTAGTCTATATGTTGTATATTAGAGACTTTTGAAACATTTTTTATTTTGCACATTAAAAACTTTGTAGTTGAGTCCATTGCTTCTTTATTGAGTTCCACTTGTTCCACTTACATGAAGACCTCAATCACCCACAACTCCCACACCTTACATAGTTATTGGTGGCAGCAGTGGTTTTGCTTCGGTTTGAACATTCTTCTAGAGTTTTCAGGTGCACGGACTTCATGTATTGTGTTTGCACTGACAATTTTCATAACGTTTTTCACCCTTTGTTTCATATTTACTGAGCACTGTTAGTCATTTGTTTACAGTTTTTGGTTGGTATGTGTCATATAGTCTGTCATCTCCCATGCACAGCTTGTCTGACATCCATGTCGATAGGGACTTTCTCAGTCCTGATGAACAGACACGAGTAAAGTCTCTCTTACATGCCAAGCAAGATGTTTTCAGCACTAACCCTACTAACTTGGGCAGAGCGGCTCTAACTGTGCAGTAGTAGCTCAGTGGTTATGATGTTGGACTGCTGAAAAGAAGGTCATGAGTTCAAATCCCACCAAAGCCAAGCTGCCACTGTTGGGACTCATATCAGGTTATTTCCACACCAGTCATTTAACCAACACATTCACCTGATAAAATATGTGAAATATTCCACAAGTCACATGTTCAACAGGAAGCTACATATTCTGAATTTTCTGAAAATCATAGGAAGAAGACTACATTCATTTGTGTAAATGAGATATATGTAAGTCGCTCTGGATAAGGGCTTCTGCCAAATGCCATAAATGTAAATGCAAATGTAAATGTTAGCATACAGTATTTCCTCCATGTCACCAGTACGCCAAAGAATTTATTGCATGTCCCCCATTGCCAGGGATGAAATTAACAGACCAGAAAACTTCTTGATGAAGACTTCACTGAGCCCCGCCATAGTCCATGGAACTCTCCTGGTATTTTGGTGTGTAAAAAGGATGGCTCATACTGACATTGTACGTATTAGAGACGTTTGAATTCTGTCACTGCAAATATAATCCTTGCTGCATGTAGATGACAGTCTAGGTGCTCTTTCTCGAGCCACCTTGATTTGTATGTTGTGTGTTGGACATCAGCATTCACAACAGCTGACTGCCGAAGGAACTCAAAAATGCACCACCAACATTCCAACGTCTTATGAAATTGGTTTTGCCCGGTCTCCACTGGTCCAAAATGAGTGTAATTAGATGGCATTACTGTCTTCACTAAGGTTTTTCCCAATCATTAGTAATTAATAACATGTTAGTTTCTAACTCTATGCTTACAAAAACTCTGAAAAGCCTGGTTACTTTTAACCCTGTTACTCATTTAAGAGTAAAATGCAGTCTGTCACCAAAGAAACCCTGTAAAAAATAATTAAAAAATAAATTTAATTACATGGGCTACAGTACGGTCTAAAAGTCTGAGACTACAGTGAAATTTTTTTTTTACTATTCTACTATTTTTATTTAAACTGGAAATAAACAGAAAGTTTTAAAGCCAAAAAGGAAATGCACAACATCTTGACTATTCAGTATTTAAGATGTGGCACAATTTCTAAGTCACTAAAATGTAAGCAAAATCTAAGCAATACTGACAATGTTAATTCCTTTGTACAAAAGTTTTCAGTGAGTCTCATGCCTTCTACTGAAGCATGCTTTCTGGCGACATGCTGATGGATTTGATCTAACATGGATCACCAGGTTTTACACAAAAGTCTCTATCAGCTCAAGGACACACTGCCATTAAAGAAAAAACAGGATATATCAAATACTAAGAAATGTAATGTAAATATTTCCAAGATTCTATTTTTCACTCTAGTTATTGCTGATTATATCATTACCTCCAAGCAGGTTATGTTTTTGGTGCAGTTTGTTTGTTGGTTTATCTGTCTGTCTGTTAGCAGGATTACCTAAAAACTACATGGTCAGTTTTCATGAAACTTGAAGATAGGGCAAATTTGAACTGAATTTCATAATTACAGTGATTGGTGTGCCGCCACTATACACACTGCGTGACTCCTCCTGTTTGCCAGCAGCACTCAATAGCTTATCAGTCACTTTCTATTTGTTGTTCTCCTTCAGATTAGCCAATTGAAATTGCATGAGTCTAATAGTGAAGTATAAGATAATACTTGGTAGGTCCCCTACAGGATCTTGGAGGGGACGTTGCACAATCCTCACGCTGATGATGTTTGTTGAGGCCCCAGCATTGAATTTCGATGTTACTTGAGGCAGTGTTGCACGTCTATCACGTGAAATGAATCTTGCCAACCGATGCTGGTCACGCTCACGCAGAGTCTTTTTACAGCCACGCTGCTGTCATAAGTTCGAGGTTTTGCCGGAATTCTTGTAGTCACGGTTACACCCTTGAAATGCTCATACATGAAAATACAAACTTTGCTTCTTGAATGCTATGACCCATCTCATGAGCTCCAACTATTAAAACGCGTTGAAAATCGCAAGTCCGTGATAACCTGCCATTTTCAAGGTGGAAACAGCTCTAGAAGCTTCCACTGATGTCTATCACTTTATATACGCACTGGCAGATGCAACCAGTAGAGTGCATAGGTGGCGTCGGTATGTAGGCTCCAGCACCAGTTTTTCTGGTATGTCAAACATAAGGTGCCTGTGGCTGTATGTTTTAATATTATTAATAAAGAGTGGACTATTGACCTTGGTGGAGGTCTGGTGGAGGTGACTTTCTAGTTTGTAATGAAAATCTCTGTGCTAAATTGAAAAAGAAAGCATAACGGAAGCATTTTCATGAGTGGCCTCAGACTTTTTGACCCCACATTACACTACAACCTAAATCACTACATTGAATCTCCGGTAAAAAGACTATTCCCTCTTTGAATTAATTTAGGTGAGGAAATGATTCAAACCTTCCCCTAATATTGAGACACCAACTAAACTTCATCTGATTTACTGTCTTTTGAAATGATAATTAATGCTCCATTGAGAGCTGCAGTGAAAGCTTTCAAGTGTTTTTGAAAATCAGGCAGACAGAATGTTAATAAACACTGAAAGCATGCTGACAAAAGTGTTCAATAAATAAGTTTACTCTAAAACCGATTTCAGTTTGTTACAGCTTTCTGCCAGTTGCCTGATCAATAGAAAGTATGACAGTGCTAAATGATGGTGGATGGTCAATATAAAAGTTCGTTTAAAATACTTCCTTATGTGGCAATTATAAGTGGCACCGTAGGATAAAACTGAGCTGTAGTGCATATTATCAAACCAGCAGAGTTTGGAAAAATGTTCAATAAAAGCATGTTTCATAGAGAAAACTGTGCCAGTCAACTTCATTATATGTAATCATGCCTCTTATTAGAGGTACTTAAACTGCACAGTTTGCATTTGTACAAGTGAGTGCAATTTACAATAACACCATGTTAAATAAGTTAAGATTTGTCTAAATGCCGTCTTTGGCTTTGACTAAAGGCAGAAGCGATATTTATGCATCTTTATCCTTTCACCAGACATAAATATCTTTTTTTTAATTATATGAATTATCCGAATTGCTCTAAATCATGCGTAACTACGTTACTGTTAAACAAAATTAACATTTCATTGGAATTATTTTTTTTGATTAATCACATTATATAGAAAACTGCCAGAAGCCTGACAGTTGGCCTACTCAATCTGTGTCAGCCCATTTATTCATCAAACCACTCATTTGTGTTTTTGTTGACGGTGATGAATCAGAGAAAATTACATGTTTTAGCGCTAGTCTAATACATTATTAAACAAATGACTGTCTTTAGGGAACAAAATCGTATCGTTAGGGGGCGAAATGCACTCCGATTTCATTTAAATTTATCTAGAACAGCAACGTGGCCTTTTTGCTTTTCCTTTAACCGGAACTTATTCACAAATAATTCTTGAGAGCAAAGCCATGCATATTAGCATTGTAAATAGATGGTGATAGGCCCCTAGGGCAACTGATTGAAATGCACTGATTTTTATCTTCTGCATCTGTGATAAAACATTACAGCCCTATAAAGATGGAGGCAAGTCTGTGTCTATGTCTTACATGCATTCTTCACTTTCCTTGGATATGAGGTGGAGTGGGGGGGGTGTCCTGTAAATTGCCGGAATTGCTGTAATTATGTTAAAATGAATCCGCTCCAGCTCACTTGGGGGGTCAGTCAAGTGATGACAATTTGCAGTTACACGAAATGTCAGAAACACTATTGCTTTCTTAGGCTTGCTTTACATGAAATGTGTGCACCTCGCTTGAAAAGGTCCATCCATTATTTTGCATTCCTAGGACTAATTTGAGCCATTTATTGCAATCCAAAGCCAAAATCTTTTTAGTAAAAGAAACTGCACAAAAAAACCCCTCATAAAATAATCAATAATCTAGAAGAGTAAAAAGGAAAGGAAAGAGACCACACGGGCTGAAAGAAGGGTTCAAAAAGATGTTTTGAATTGAGATTGAAGGAGCGTTTAAAGATTTTGAAAAAATATTTCTAGCCCTTATCAATATCATTAATAAAAAAACACACAGGGAGTGTTATAGTATACAGTACATGCTCAGCTACACAGTTAGCCTTAGCAAACACTTGCTAGCTAGGGTAGTTTTTTACTACAGGTTAAGTTAATTAAATTCATTAATAAATATGTTAATTAAATACATCTCTGAGGGCATTTATTAGATCAACCATCCGCGGATGGGTTCAGAACCCAGGAGTAAGTAAAAGCAGGCTAAGCATGGCAGCTAGCTTACTGAGGTAAAATGCCACAGTGTAGCTACTATACTGCTATAGCCTGCCTTTCTGTTCAAACAGTGAAAGAAAAAAATCAGGTATAATTTTTCTGAACTTTATGAGAGATGAGGAGAAAGAGATGAAGAAAGAGGGAAGGAATGTGTCAGATTTATAGCACTTCCAACCATATATACCATAACATACACAATATATAATACAGAAACTGTATGTACAGAAATATTTTGAAAACATACGTTTTTTTCTCTGGAAAACGCTATAATAAAAAGTGGAAAAACTTGCATTGTTCATACAGACAAAAAGTATCTTCAAACATGTCTCTGCTATTCGATACAGAATCAGGAGTATTAAGATCATTTTTATGAAATATATTATAGTCTAATAATTCAATATCCTCATTAGTAAGTGAAGCGGACATTTCGTGGACATGGGTAGCTGTCTTAGTGCGTATTTAATGAGAATAAGACTACTGGTGGTCGAAGTACAAAGTCTACTTTAAGCCTGGACTGTGACAAGTACCAGGCATAGAGTCATTGTTTCACATTGACCTGGTGGGAGCTTGGTGGATAATTCAACACTGCATAAAGGCATCTGATAGACTAATACCTGACTCAGGGGAATAAAATCCTCAAACATAAGACTAGCTCTGTTTTTTTGCTTTGTGTTACAAATAAGGGTTATTTTATGAAAAGATTTTATTGATCATAAAGGGAAATTACAGTGTTCCAGCAGCATACATAAAAGACAAGGCACAAATACCCATAAGAAATGAAGCAAGGATAAAAAAAGATATATAAATATTGGTAGATAAGATAATATTAAAAGTAAAAATATAAAAATTTATGTACAGTACTGTGCAAAACTCTTAGGCACCCTACTATTTTTAGGTTACAACTTTTGTTATTGGTGGGGTTTTTTTTTTCGAGTTCTGCATTATTGAGTCAGTACAAAAATATTTTCCAACAAAATATGAAACATTACACTTAAACATTTTGCGCCTCAGTAATGAAAGCAACACATTACATAAAAGACCACGTTTCCAAAGAAAACATAATGAAGGCTGCTGGGTTTTGCATGCAAAAAAAGAAGTAAGTGTGACCATCAAAGTCTCCAGAAGACCTGTGGCAGATTCTCCAAGGCACTCAGTCAAACGTAAAAGCTAATTTCCTTGTTAAACTGCACACATTGTACCTTAAACACTGTTTAAGAAAAAGGCAGCCAAAATATTGACTTCCTTAATTGTTTACTGTTTACTGCACTTTATAGTGTTTTCTTTTACGTAGAAACATCATTATTTTTGAAGGCATCTTTGGTTTACAGCAAGTCTTTGTATGTGCCTAAGACTTCTGCATCGTACTGTACAGTAATTAGCTGGTAAGATTTACTGAGCATCTTTGGGAATCTGCCACAGCTCTTCTGGAAACTTTGACTGTCACACTTACTTCTTTTTTACATGCAAAACACAGCAGCCTTCATTATGTTTTTTGTCTGAAAAAGTTGTTTTTGTTGGAAAGGTAATGTAAGGAAACATAAAATCTTTTTGTACTGACTCAATAATGCAAAACTCAAAAGAAAAGCATCAACACCAAAAGTTGTACATTAAAACAATAGGGTGACTAAGTCTTTTGCACAGTACTGTATATTACAGATATAACATAAATTGTAAACCTATATAGTATGTACCATGTACATTTATAGCTCTGCTAAGGTGCAGGAAGTACAGTATATGGCATTGCATTTCTATACAGTATAATAGTTTTGTATACAGTATTATCCGCAGATTCATTATTATCCACTGATGAGGTAGTTACAGACTACACTGACAGTAGCCAATCACAGGCTTCTCCAAGCTGATGTATGTGGAAGAGGGGAGATATAGGAAGACCAGTGGGCCGCCCACCTCCGCCCGCTATTATCAGAAGAGGCCCAGCTGGCCGCACATTAGCTTCAGGCCACCAGCATGCTGGAGTACCCAGCCCTCCGGCGGGCAATCATGCAGCGGGTCGGCTGGACCCCTGAGCAACACAGAAAACACTTCCGCTCGCTGGACTAGAGCACGGCTGGCCGGCCCTTCGTCTTTGGCCAGCAGCTGTGCGATGCCTGCCGGGGGTTCCTCACGGAGGGTCATGACGCTGAGGGAATCAACAAGCAGGTGGTGCTGGAGCAGTTCATCGCCAAGCTGCCAAGTGGGTCCAGTGGTACTGCCCGGCGTCACTGGAGGAGGCTGTCACGTTGGCTGAGGACCATGTGTCCGTTTCCGGGGATGGAAGAATCCCCCACTGTCCCCTCTCTCTCTCTTTCTCCCTCTCTCTCTTGCTTTTCTCCCCTCCCCTTCACTCCCCCCTTCTTCCCCGGTCCAGATAACGCGGCGTTGGATGCCAATTCCCTCAAAACCAGCCCTGCGTGCCCATGACCAGATTCCCCAACACTCCCCCATCTCTCCTGTGTCTGCCTTGCAGGTACGGGAGTCCAATCTCAGGGGTGCAGGTAAAAAGCCTGGGCCAGGCTGCTGGCGTGATGAGGACCCTGGTCACTTCCAGGACCAGTGCACCATGATGAAGGTCGGAGCAGTGGTCCAGATCCCTGATGTGCCACAGGCCACCCCCAGTCAAGCCGGGATGTACAGTATATCGGTAAGTGTACAAGGGCGTACACACCAGGCCTTAGTGGATTCTGGATGCAGTCAAACTGTAATTCACCAAAGCCTGTTTCAAGGCATAAAGTGTCGAGGTGGCGGTTAGTTCCCGTCTCTTCCATCCGCTAATTCTGGGTACCAATTGGCCATGATTTAATGAACTGTTGAGGGGAATTTGTGCGGATGGGTCCTGCACAAAAGCAGTGCGGCATAGGATGTGTGCAGCGCTGGCGGAAGAAGCGGAGTTTCCCTCGTCGACGTCAGCACAGCCTCAAACTGACATTCCCGTCAGGGATTTCCCGCTAAAGCAGACACATAACGAGATGCTCCATCACACCTTTGACCAAGTGTGGGTAATCGATGGTCAAAAGGTTTTCCCCGACGTGGCACTATCCTACCTGTACTTCGCGATTATTAAAGATAGACTGTACAGAGTGACACAGGACACTCACACACAGGAAGTTACCACCCAGTTGTTGGTGCCTAAGAGCTGCCAAAAAATGTTATTCCAGGAGGCTCATTATAACCTTATGGCGGGACATTTAGGACAGGATAAAACACTCTTCCATCTCATGGCCCACTTCTATTAGCCGGGCATTCATGGGGATGTTCACAGGTGGTGTGCAGCATGTTGCGAATGTCAGCTAGTGAATCCCCAAGCCACCCCAAAAGTGCCATTGCTCCCACTTCCATTATTCGAGGTCCCATTTGAGAGAATTGGCATGGACCTCGTCTGGCCATTAGAACGGTCAGCACGGGGCTACCACTTTGTGTTAGTCCTCATGGACTACGCAACACGATATGCGGAAGTAGTGCCGCTGCGCAACATCTCAGCATGCAGTGTTGCAGCCACACTCTTTAGTGTGATCTCCCAGGTCAAGATCCTGAAAGAGCTCCTGACAGACCAGGGTACCATGTTTATGTCACGCACACTTCACAAGCTGAATGAACTATTGAGGATTAAATTGATTCGTACCAGCATTTACCATCCGCAAACGGATGGACTGGTTGAATGATTAAATAAAACACTTAAAAACATGATGCATAAGTTTGTGCACGGGGATGTGAAAAATTTGGATAAGTGGCTCAAGCACCTCTTGTTCGCAGTGCAAGAGGTCCCACAAGACTCCACTGGGTTTTCCCCATTTGAACTTCTCTATGGGTGTAGACCTCGCGGCATTCTCAATGTCTCAATGTTTAAAGCTGAAAGCCTTGTTGTGGCATATAACTCGGTCCGAGCACGCCTTCTCAGCTGACGTTCGATCGTGAGAAGTGAGGATTCTCAGAAGTAGATATGACTTAGTACACATTGATTGCTGAAGTCTCCCTCCCACAGGCTTATGTGAGGTCCTGGACTGTAAATTTATGATGCCTTGTTTTAATGCTAAAAAATTCATAGATAATGAACTAAGTGTCATTTTACTCATTATCGATTTTGCCTTAGTGTTTCATTAATAAAAGGTGTCAAAAGCCAACTGATAGACCTCTTACTCCACTGTAGCACTGAGGATGTGCTGGATGCTTTCAATTTGAGGCCAGGACACTTGTTAACATCATAACTAAAGGGTCAAACGACTGGGAACACTGATAATAGTGCTGATAGAAGGTGACATTTTAGCTACATTTAGCATTATTTAACCAAGCAGAATATTTTGGATGCTGGAGAAAGGTTTGTATTTGAAAAAAAATTACTAATTGACAATTCTAAGTAACAAATAATTGAAGATTCGAGCATGAAGAATAATTGACTTGTATTCAGCACTATGTCACATTTCCTTTTTGAAATAACACAGCTCTCATATAGTACAGTGACACAGCAACTAACATTCTCTAATATTCTTATATTTTGTATAAGGTATTTTTTTTATACATTATTTATAAAATAGCCATTTCTCACCACATCCAGTTTGAAGCATTTTTAAACACTGTGTTCACTTACTGTGCACTCTATGAGACACATCCACCATATTGCTCCACCCTGTAGATGTAAAG
>JAOVVH010000002.1:22528019-22539347 GCA_028566435.1 Scorpiodoras heckelii
TTATCATGTTAAATACAGCCGAGTGCTGTCTTGTAGAACACAACCAATCAGCTGTCCGCTGTTGATGACGTTTCAAACAGAGCCGTTTTAGTTCCCTATGAAGTACGCTTGGGATTCTGTACCCTGTACAGTGTGTAGGGATACAGATTAAGGACAGTTGCGATTGGAATGCAGCCTAAAACAAGTAACGTAATGGTCAATTACGTGTTCACTGCGGCACCACTAGTTTGCGTAAATGAACTAATTTTTAATCTGCCTTAATTTGTTTAGTATCATTAATTTTTTTAAGCGTGATTAATTCTTTAACGCATTAACGCGTTCATTAACGTGTTCATTTGACAGCACTATTATCAAGCATATGATTTGGATGAGAAAACCAATTTCACATTACAAGGCGCAAAGGGGTAATCTTTTTTTTTTTTTACGTCGTTGTGGTCACTGATATCAATGTCATATAATGTTATATAGTTTATTTTGATTTATACCATGCTATTTACAGAGGGAAAGCTGTAGCTTGAAGTTTTCCATCACAGGAAAGTCTTTCAGTTTCTTAGTAACATAACAAGCTACTTTATGTCTTATTAATGTCAAGAGAGAGAATTTCTTTTTTCTTTTTGTTTCTGTGAGACAGAGAGAGCCAAAGGAGAGAGAGAAAAGAGAAAGGGTGAAGCGAGTCTAATGCCAGGGGTGTAAAAATTACATGACAATTTGTACTCAATGTTCACGATATAGTCATTTACTACATCCGACACTAAACAAGCTACAATCCATCGAGTATGTTTGAAATATCGACAACCCCTACTAGAAACTAGAAAATGTGTGATGTATATGTTATACACCCTGGAGTGGGTAAATGCCAGTAAGTCTACAGACACAGGATTGGGGAAACAGTGAGCCGTAAATTTAAGTCCACTTTTCAGCATGTTTAATCGCAGTCACACTCACAGCTCTGTTCTGCACTCACTCACTTATTGCTGTCTCCCATAAGACAGAAGGACACACAAATAAACTCAGAGTAATAAGCCACAGATGAGACTCATCTTGTGAAAGTGAAAGTGACACATTTTTGTCACTGTGCTTGCACACAGCGAAATTGAACCTCCGCATCTAACCCATCCGTGCAGTGAGACACACACTAGTGAAGACTCACTAGGGGGCAATGGACACACGTGCCCGGTGCGGTCGGCAGCCCTAGCCAGCGCCCGGGGAGCCATTGGGGGTTAGGTGTCTTGCTAAAGGACCCAGGACCTTCCGATCACGGGGCAGACACCCTAACCACAAGACCACGACTGCCCCACAAAATGTGTGACCTACTTGTTCCACCTGCTCCTCTGTGTTCACAGCAGTCACATTCCCCCACTATCCATCTCAATTCAGGGAGCCATTCGAGCAGCAGAGTCCCCACTGCGGCAGGAGAGGTTATCTAGCCTTCACTGCCCATGAACATTAATATGCCTTGGGTGCCACTGTCACCAGTTTACCAGTTGTCCTTCCTTGGACCACTTTTGGTAGGTACTAACCAGTGCATACTGGGAACATGTAACAAGACCTGCCGGTTTGGAGATGCCCTGACCCAGTTGTCCAGCCATCACAATTTGGCCCTTGTCAAAGTCACCCACAGTCACTTCTGCCTAATTGATTTGGGCATGCACCTGCCTAAATGGAAACCCAGATACCGTGTGCAATTTCACACTTCTTTGGATTAGTGGTGAGCCCAGCCTTTCTCAAGAATATCAGGACAGCCCTCAGATTTTGTAAATGCGGCTGCCAGTCATATTACAAATGATTATTTCATCTAGGCATGCAGCATCGTATGCATTATGCAGACTGAGAATTCTGTCCAAGAGTCATTGAAAAAGTGTGGGTGATGAACTGGTGTAACCCAAACGGCTGTTTTTTTCCAAAAAATATTGCAATCAAGAGAATCTTCCAATACCCCTTGGTCTAGTGTCCAGTGTCAAATATAAGCAAGCAAGCCAATCGATCATCAATATGAGGCACTGGATATGCATCGACTTTAGACACCGCGTTGACTTTTCTATAGTCCACACAGAAGTGGAGGATCCCGTCAGTTTTGGGCACCAAAACCACCCAGATTTTCGACTCACTGTACGATTCTTCAGTTACCCCCATATGGAGTATGGCCATGAGCTCCTTCTGCAACACCTGGGAAATCCCACCTGGGAGAAATGCCCTCCAAGGGACGAGTGGCAGGGCCTTCACTACCCTCATTGTCCCACTCATGTGGAACTGGCATTGACTCCCCCAGCACCACCAGGTGAAGCATGCGGCGCTTCTCAGCTGGCTCCTACACCATAGCTTTGAAGTGCTCCTGCTGGTCATGGGGCAAATTGAGCAGCGCTTGGTGCTGGAATGGCTGGAACTTTGGCGATGGAGTGGATGAGTTCGGCGAGTGGGGAGCCTGTCATGGCGAAAGTTGAGTCTTCAAGGATCCCGGGTTTTGGCACCACTGCAGAACCCTAGTGTGGGTGAATCCCAGGAAGACCCAGGATACAGGCTTGGGGAAACACAGGGAGACTTTTTAATTAAGCTGTAGATTTAAGTCTGCTTTTCATGACGTTTAATCGCTCTCACACACTTGCACAGATGTCTCTGTGCCCCACTAAAGACACACACAAGTAAGCTCAAAGTAATAAGCCAGGTGAGCTTCATCTTGTGTTACCTGCAGGCTGTACCTGCTCCTCTCCGTTCACAGCAACCATTCGGTAAAAAATAAAATGTATTCATTGGCAAATTGGTGTGGTATAAGAGGAATAAAACATTTTGGGACATACATGCTATAAAATAAATCTAAGGACTTATAACAGGTCAAATCACATCATCTGGCCATTGATTATATTTTCCTATAACAGCACACCCCATCATGGTTCATTCTGTAATTTCTTTCATTACGTTCAATTTTCCATGAATATATTCCCTGCATTATTTGTAGCATAAGTAAAAGGATTACTAACGTAAAACGACGTCCCACTCAAGCAACCAGCTTTGTTATGTTAGCGGGACTGAGACTGTAACTGGGTCATTCTTAGACAACGAATTTCTTGTCTGGGCTCTTGGTTGTTTATTTATTTCTATTTATTTGTATGTTTCAGGTTTCATGGTTATATTGTAGTTGAGTTTCAGATTCCTTGACAGACATTCTGCTCTAAAGATTGTTTTTCTGTGAGTGACTGTAAGCCGCCCAAGCCCTGAGGTAGCGAAGCGGCCGGGATGAGGTTTCGGTGTCGGTTTGCAAAGTTTTCCTTTCTCCAAACAGAACCCTGTTTGTATTTACCCAAAAGTTAAACTTGTGTCATCTGTCCACACACGCTTGTTTGAGTAGTGCACAGCTCATGCAGTTTTCCAAAAGGGCAGCAATGATTTATTGAAAAAACAATGGTTTCTTTGGAAGTACCTTCTCCTGCACACACACACACACACACACACACACACACACAAAAATGCACTCGAGAGATTCTTGGATGGATAACGGTTCAGTCTGGGCTGTGACGGAGGCCCACATTTTTCTGTTGTAAAACCTTCCAGTCTTACAGTTGTGCGAATTCTTTATTATTCATCTCCTATTCCTGAGGAGCAGGTAAGCGATATTTTATCCAGGCTAAGCGCACACCTGAATCAACGTATCCGATTAAAATCCATTAGCCCAATTACTCTACTTTCATTACACTAGAGATTCGCATATTTCATCAATTTTCATCAATTATTTTTATTGTTTAAACCACTTTTCTGATATAGCACTATAAAATAATTGTATTCTCCACATGCTTCAGGCAACACCATTACTAATGTGAGTAATATGAACAGAAGTTTCCAAAGCGTGCAAAATGAAAGGTCAGACCAGCGTAATCTCGTGTAGGCTTCTACCATGTAGAAACTTGTGAAATCTGCTTTAAACAGGTATTGCCTGTTACATTTTCCTACAACATTGCTATCCTTTGCCAGGGTTTGAATTCACTGCCAAGCTGTAAACTATTAATATTGGCATGGAACAGAAACACAGTATGATAAGAGTCTGAACTGTCTGAATATAAGAGCATGTTTATAGCTTTTGGTTGTTCTGTGGGCAGGGTTGCCATATGTGTACAAAAGGTTCCATATTAAACTCATCTTGTATTATTGAATATAAACATTATTTTTGCGTATGAACTAAAAAACCCTGTTGTACAAAACCATTCTGATTCTCTGGGAAAACCCAACACCTAACAATATTTTGTATAGGCTCATTTACACCTAAGTGGCAAACAAAATCACATGCAATTACCACTACTATTTTGAGTTCAATCAAATGCGATCAGTGCATTTCTCTATCCTTTTTCGGCTTCATTGGTGCAAGGGAAGGAAGTGTACTTTGTGTTTTTTGGGAGTTTTATATGTACTGTAACATATCATGCACATCATGTTTTTCACACAAAATTGATCTAATCACACCTGAAATTGGTTGCAAACATCTTAATAATACATCTTAATGACTCGAATTAGCAAGCAGGTCCAGGTTTGTGTCTCTGTGTCCACTACATTTATTTATGACTAAAGCTTTACAGTTTATGTTTAGGTATCTTTGCTATTGAGTGCACATCTTGCTTGTAATGTGCATAAGCATTTATATGTTTATACAGTAGTCTTTGTGAGCATGTACAAAACCCAAACAGAGATGTATTTATTTAAAAGGAAAATGACTTTACCATTATATTACTTGTCTGCAAGCATTCCAGTACTGTGTCCAAGCCTTAAGTATTGTTTATTTGTATGATATGAGTAACTACTGTATGTTTTTATACTTAATGAGTTACTAATTGGCGCATGTGTTCACAAAGGTGTTTCCAATTTAAACCCTCGTTTTTTTATGATATTATTTGACTGACAAGATTAATCATGCTGGTCATGTTACTGCCTGACTGTTGAGAAGTAAAATACCATACCATACACTGAAGTACCAGAAAAACGGGTATACCAGTTAATACTTGGTAGGTCCCCTATAGGATCTTGGAGGGATTGTTGCACAGTCCTCACACTGATGTTTGTTAAGGCCCTAGCATTGAATTCTGATGTTTCTTGAGGCAGTGTTACACGCCTAACACGCGAAACGATCCCGGCTAGCCGACGCTGGTCACGTTGACCCAGAATCTTTTTACGGACACACCGCTGTCATAAGTTTGAGATCTTGTTGGAATTCTTGTAGTCACAGTACATCCGTGAAATACTCGTACATTAAAATCCAAACTTTGCTTCTACCTCAGAAATGCTGTGACCCATCTCACGAGCTCCGACTATTAAACCACGTTGAAAATTGCAAAATCGGGATAACTTGCCATTCTCATGGCAGAAACGGCTCTAGTAGCTTCCACTGATGTCTATCACTTTATATATATATATATATATATATATGCACTGGAGGACGCAACCAAGGACGTGCATAGGTGGCGTTGCTGTGTATTTTGCATGGGCTCCATAATTGCACATACCGGCACATTCAATGTATAAACTATTGCACAGTTGATAAGATTACTAATTTAATGGCATTTGGGTAAAAACTGTCAGGGTATCAATATTATAGTGCTGTAAATATGTATGTTGAATAATGCCAGTAAGTAGGTGCTTGGCTCCCTGCCTTTAATATTTACATTTACTGGTATTTCAGTATATATTGACATGTATATATGACCTACAGATACATTGTACAAAACAGCCTTTTAGTATTTTTTTAGGATTTCTCACATCTTTTTTTTCAGTATTACCCTATTACTCTTATGATTTTGTATTTTAATTAAATTACGATACAAATTACATTACAAGTTGTAAAATTTGCGTATAAACGTATGCCAGTTGTATAATCTTAATTATAGAAGAATGTTACAATTTTTCTAAGATGTGTAAAATCGAACTGTTTGCATGTTTCAGTCTCGGGCCAGTCAAAGTGCCTTGTGGAGAGAAGCCAGGCACTGGAGCAAGCCAAGACGCCTCAAGAGTCCATCTTCATCCCGGAGTGCAACGAGGATGGGACGTTCGCCCAGGTCTGTCAGCTCACCGAATCCTATACATTACATCTGACACTGAACACGAATGAATAGGTCACCTGGGACTCACCCGGCACCGTGGACTGACTCCAAGGGACACGCAGCCTCCCTGTATTTCTCATCAGTAGCAGATTATTGGGAAGATGTTTGGAAAAGTGTACATTAACTCACTTCAGAGACCCGCTCCACTCACTAGTTCCAGTCATGTATTCGTTTTTGTCACAGAGGGCTTGCTACATCCAGACTAGCTGTCCATGAAGAGGATTTATTGCTAACGCTTAGTCTTTAGTCTGTCTGTCTTTCTGGTGAATATCTTCAGTACGATTTGTGTAGCTTTTTTTGTAGTAAATGATGAAACATTTTTTGTCTGTGTTTGTGCATTCCTAGGTCCAGTGCCACACACTTACAGGTTATTGCTGGTGCGTAACCACAGATGGCAAGCCCATCAGTGGATCTTCAGTGCAAAACAAGACTCCGGTGTGCTCAGGTACTCCAGTGTGTGTGTGTGTGTGTGTGCGTGTGTGTGTGTGCGTGTGTGTGCGTGTGTGTGTGTGTGAGTCTGAGAGAGAGAGAGCGAGCACATAAAGCCAGTTTGTTGATCTATGGAGCGCTATATAATCTTTAGATCTTAAAAATGGCCACAACTATATAGTTTTACAGATTTTCTAAAATCTATCACAACACAACTACATTCACAATCAGTACAAACACCGAAATTAGTACAAAAACACTTTTTTTTTTCATCTAACTTAGTCCAGACATCAGGGTCCAGGGTCAGTACATCATCCTGGGTCCAGTCCAGGGTCAGTACATCATGCCGATTTCATCATCCATATATAACATTAATATATGCATTACACTGGAACCGGTATACACTAAAGTACCAGAAAAACTGGTATACCAGTTAATACTTGGTAGGTCCCCTACGGGAACGTCGCACAGTCCTCACGATGATGTTTGTTGAGGCCCCAGTATTGAATTGAGGTAGTGTTGAATGAAAACGCCGGTCACGTTCACCCAGAGTCTTTTTACGGCCACACCGCTGTCGTAATTTCGAGGTTTTGCCAGAATTCTTGTAGTCACGTTACGCCACTGAAATTCCCATACGTGAAAATAGAAACTTTTCTTTGATGTAATGTTGACTAAATCAAATTCAAGACTTGACTAAGACTAAAGTGCTTAATGGCAGCACAATCGTGGAATCACTAAGATGGCTATATAAATAAGTAAGTAACATGAAATTATCTCTGTAAATCTTCTCTTATTATCTTATGTTATATACTGCATATGACAGAAATTACACACGTATATAATTATGAGTCGAGTATAAGTGAAGTCTTGCTTCAGTTGTAGTCAGAGTTAATTCAGGACTGATATTTATTGCTGGTGAGATATTTATTGCTGGCATTTTGTCGAGGAGGTTGTTACAGCGTGAATGAGTCTGTTCATCATAACCTCGAGACCTTTTGTTTTATCCAGGTTCTGCTCTTTATTGGAGTTGCTCTAGTGTTTAACCTCAGCTACCACTGTGTTTATTTTACATGTCCTCTGTTTGTGCACTCTGTCCATGCTTGATGGATGTCCCAGCAGAGTTTCTTGTACTTTCTTTCTCCTCGGCATCTCACTGCATCTTTCCACAGCATTTCTTTGCCAGACCATACCACCACCATTAAAAGAAAAACAGATGCAGTTGCTTTCCAAGGAAGATGTTTAAAGGGGAGCTGAATGTGAATGGGAATACTTTACTGTAATAGCTATAATTTTCCAGCTAAAGATAACTCCCTGGGCGTTTGCCAGAATTAGATTGCAATATGACCGCAACACCTGTTACTAGTCTAGTCTCTTTCTTCTTTTTTTCCTCCCTTGTGTTTGTGTACTGCATAGTTAAGAGTTATCTCATGCTGACTCAAGCTTCTTTAAATTCTCCAGGCCATTTCACATTGTTGAACATTGTTGAGCTCAACCATTACGAAAGCAAGAGCAAAATATCATAACGACCATGATATTTTGGAGGTTTTTACAGTAAAATGTATAGTCCAACATCTTTGAAGGTGGCAGGCTTGGTATGTATTTTGTTTTTCCCTGAAGTTTGCACTAATGGTCTCTACCTGTAGCCCTGCTGTCCTGCATAAGATCCAATAATTTCATTGTTGCTTCATGTGAAGCTCAAACTCTTAGGATTTCATTGTAGTATTAAGTAAAAACTGTAGGCTTCTATTAACATTGGTTGCTTCAGCCAACAATGGCAAATTCTTCCTTGGACATACATTCAGATGATGGGAACCTGTAACACAATAAAAAATACATACATAAAAATACGAGGGTGAGTCAAAAATTATCCGCACTCTGGCTGTAGATTTTATTTTAATCAACATTCAGAAAAGGCAAATACATCATATTTTTTACATAATCTCCCTACTTTTTAATACACTTTGTGCATCTGTCAACAAGCTTTTGTATTCCCTTGTTAAGTGTTTTAAGCTGAACTGCGAGCCACGTATGCACCGCTGTCTTCACCTCTTCATCAGACGTGAATCTTCGTCCTTGTAGGGGGACCAAACGGGTAATAGTCCGATGGGGCGATATCAGAACCATAGGGAGGATCCTTTAACACCTCGAAACTAAGTTTTTGGAGAGTGTCGACATTATAGATAGCGGTGTGCGGACGTGCATCATCATGTAACACCTAGTGCTGTCACGCAATTAATTTTTTTAATCGCATCAATTGTGCGTTAATCGCGGTTTTAATGCACATTTTGATTTGTGTTGTACGTGCAGGGCGGCATCATAGAGCCATTGAAAATGTTGTTGCCGTTTATCAGTGGTCTATTTTAAGAGAAACGACTGTTGAATGTTGCCTCATTATTCACTTGACTTTATTTGATAAGAGTGAAATATTAAAGATGATTGATGTCTTTTAATTTTTTTAAAATAAAAAAATAGTTTTTGTCTTGCGTTCATCTGATATTCTGATTAGAGTTGGAGTTTAATTAAAGGCATTAATTCGCCAATTTAAATTAGAGCAACGCGGTACATTACAACTGAAGAGTAAAGTTACGTTCCAACTAAAACATCACCCACAGTTCATAGGTGTTTCATCACATTTATTTTAAAAGTGCCTACAGCATACAAAATGAGTCTGAACAGCGTTGTTTGTCATGCTAAATACAGCTGGGTGCTGATGGCACGATCCAGAGGCTGTCTGCTGTTGATGACATTTCAGGGCGTTTCAAATAGAGCCGCTTTAGTGACCGAGTTCCCTATGAAGTGCCCTTGGGATTCTGTACCCTGTGCAGTGTGTAGGGAGCAGGGATACAGATTAGGGACCCTCGCTGTTGGAATGCAGCCTAGAACGAGTAACGTAACAGACAAGTTTGAAATATTTGTGTTTGCTGACGGCGCCGCTGGTTTGTGTAATTTAACTAATTTTTATCTGTGTTGAAATTTTTAGTGGCGTAAATTTTTTAAATTGCGATTAATTTTTTAATGCGTTAACGCGTTCTTTAATATGTTAATTTGACAGCACTAGTAACAACACAACGCTCTTGGACAGCAGTCTTCAGTGAGCTTCTCACTGTAACCAGCACTGTTGATTATTTAACCTTTTTCCTGATAATGTTCCAATTCTGGCCCTTGAGAATCCCAGAAAACTGTAAGCATCAATTTTCCAGCTGATGTTTGACTTTTGAACTTTTTCTTAGTCGGCGATCGAGGACGTTTCCATTCCGTACTCTGCCGTTTACTCTCAGGCTCGAAGTGCTAACCAGAGTGCGGATCATTTTTGACTCACCCTCGTATTACACTGATGAATCGTAACAAAAGTGAAATATCTCAAACACGTTTTCAGGAAACTTCCATGAATTTATGGGAACTCATGCTGGGACGAGTGGAACGACAGGTAGTAAATCCTACTTAAAATTGCGTCATTCGAATGAATTTCTCCCTCCCGCTGCAATTGGTGTCATTCTGATTTGGTGGAATTATGCATGCCAACGTGACTATGTGCATGCACCTTGATTCCTGTCCATTGACTGACCTGTAAATACTGTAACAGTCTGTGCGATTTTTTTAATGACATGTGTCGAGCATCTTAATGTTTGTCTGCACCCCTGAGATCTCTGTCTTAGTTTTACCATTTTTGTGTTTCGCAAAACGGTTAATAAAATATGTGTAGAGAATATTTTAATAGCGATTCAGAGTAATCTGCAACGAATCCTTTTCAGTGTGATGCATGACAACCAATCCTGCACAGATCTGTCTTTCATTAGCTGTCAGTAAATTCATTTTATTGTTCATCATTTTAATGTCACATGTGTATCAGGTTCTAGACAAGTCACAGTTTTTTCCCCTGACTGTACACTCTTAGGAAATGTAGATCGCTGAATCATTCTTTGGTTTAATTTGGTTTAAAGAGAACCCTTAGACGTCCATTAGAACTGAGTTTTCCCTGTTAGAAAGAGAAACAGAACCCTTAATTATCCAATGATCCCTTAAGAGGCTTTTTTTCTAAGACTGTACAGCATTTTCTGCATGCTTCTTCATAAACTTGTATTGAATGGCTATATGTTTATAACGCACAATAATCCAGAGAAATGCTGTGTTGAAGATGTTTTTTTTTTTCTAATCCTGCGCTTTCTTTGTAAAGGTTCAGTAACTGATAAACCTCCAGGACCACCAAGCTCTGGCAGAAAAGGTGAGCTGAGATCTAAAGTTGTTTGTGAGCTTGTGTGTGTGTGTGTGTGTGTGTGTGTGTGTGTGTGTGTGTGTGTGTGTGTGTACATGTTTTTAGCCATTTGTGATAACCAAGAAAGGATCAAAGGTCCTCAGACTGATTCAGAAAATATACAGTGTTTACAGATTCTAAATGTTCTCTTCTGCTTATGGAGCCTCAATTACAAAGTTTTAGAATAACTGTGAACTCAAAAGTATGAAATGCAGCGACCAAAAAAAACAAAAACAAAAAAATAAACCAACAAAACACGTTTTTGACACCTATATGACATATAAGCCAAGTATCAAGTGCAGTACCAGTCAAAAGTTTGGACACACCTTTAATTTAGTAGTTTTTCATTATTTAAAAATATTCTGCATTGTAGATTAATACTAAAGTCATCCAAACTATGAAGAAATACTTATGGAATTATTTAGTAAACAAAAAAGTGTTAAACAATCCAGAATGTTTTATATTTTACATTCTTCAAAGTAGGCACCTCTTACTTAGATGACAGCTTTGCACATCTTGGCATTTTCTAAGTCAGCTTTATGAGGTAGTCACCTGGAACGGCTTTCAGTT
>JAOVVH010000002.1:22539447-22551953 GCA_028566435.1 Scorpiodoras heckelii
TATGTATGTATGTATGTATGTATGTATGTATGTATGTATGTATGTATGTATGTGTTGACCTTTACTGGGTCTGATGCATAATCAGAGTAACACAGAAGTTAAACTGGACTGTCACTGCTTGTGAACTTTAGAGGATGTTGTTTTCCAGTGTCTTCTTGCCTTTACTTTAGGCAGTAATATAACAGGAAAAAGCACTTTCCTCTTTTATCCTATCTTCTTACTTTATCCAAATTATTACACAGTTTCTATTCTACAACTCTTCTACAAGAAGCAACTTCTTTATGTCAAGCCTGACTCCAGCCTTGAGTTTGTGTAAGTAGGTGCTTGGCTTCTTGGGGACCATAAACAATGAAAACATATTCATGTTGTTAGCTTTTACAGCTGGTGTAAGGTCATAGAGCTGATCAAAGCCTTGGAATGGACGTTCCTGCCCCTTTCTCTGGCACGACACAGTGAAATCTCAAACCGCTCATCCAGAAGTTAACAACAGCCAGGATGCTCTGGAAAGCTAGACTGTCGTTTACAGGCCTCAGGGGCGGTGTAGCAGGATGGGAGTGTGGCTAGAGGTTTACAGCGCAGGGGCAGAAATAAGTGGGTATGAAAGCTGTTTACTGTGAAGCTTGCTCAGAGGTTGTTCCTGTATCTCACTTTCATAATGACTATGACCCAAACCTGGTCTTATTGAGCTCCTCAGGTCATCCATGTCACTCGAGACGTTTACTTTCAGAATTTCAGCTCTAAAGTACATAAGTGCATTTGCCATTTGGTGTAAAGCCTCAGGCCTCGTCCACACACATACCCTATAACCCTCCAGTAAAAATAAATCCGTAGCCCTATAGCTTCTTTCTTGCTTTTCACCTCGCAAACTCTTCCACCAAATCATCAAAACATGTGTATCGAGCGATAGAGAAGTTGCAATGTGGTAAAACACCAACATGTCCAATCGTTTAAAGCTTAAATAAGACTTAGGTTATGCTAAAATACAAAGAGTTGACCTGGGTGTTATGCAAAGCCACCATATGCAGTACATTCTGTACTGCCAGGGAGGTAGAGTCATTAGCAAGATAGCAACATATTCTGCAAACACATTGTGAACCTACAGACCGCAAAGTAATAACCTGGTCAGCAGCCATGATACAGGGTCATCATGATAAATGACAAAAGCCTTTACAAGAAATACTGCAGTGGGTATACACAGCAGAGTCCTGCATGGGTCCAGTTTCATAAACCTGCACCCTCCCACAACTGCAAGGTTAAGTACCAGAACTGACCCAATTACTCGCAATACTCCAATTCAAATCTGGACCCCTCTCAACCTGTTCATAAAAGTCCCATGACCTGACCTGTGATGAAACACATGGGGTATACAATTGGCCAGCAACCTTTTGTAAAAAGAATGGCTAATAACGGTGACAATGTGCCTAGCTTCCAGCTATCAAAAGCTTATGGCACTTTTTACAAGCAGTAAAGAGACTGACAGTATTATTCTCACAGTCTCTGTTCACACCAAATTTCTCCCAGTAGTCCAACTTGGAGCTTCAATGATGTATTGTCCACAATTTGGTATCCACCCCTGTTTTATTTTTGCCTTTACATCATCCATGTTGATGTACTAGCTAGCAGCTAGCAAAAGATCGCTCTCTGATCGGTTACATCCCATTATTTGGCCAGATGTGAATTGAGGAGTGAAACGTTGTGTTGTAGCAGAGATGTTATAAGGACTTTGGTCATTGGCATTCACAATTTAAAAAAATCATGGGTTCCAGAGCACATGGGTGCAACGTCAAAGCCTATCATTTGGAGATCACCAGTTTGAGTCCGGATGATGCCGTAGATTCCCATTGCCGGCAGCTGAGAAAGCAAAATTGGCCTTGCTTTCTATGTGGGAAGGGCAGCATACGCTCACTTCCGGGTCAATTTGAGCAACATTGGGCAATCATGGGCATCTGTGAGCTCATGCATACAGAAGGTGGATAGGAGTGCTTTCCTCCGAGTGTGTTAAACCGCTCAAACAGTTCAAAAAGATGCGACAGCTGAGCAACACGTCAGAGAGGAAACCCAAGAACGCTTCGACCTCCCTGACTGGTAGACGCTGTGTGACACCATAGAAATCCCAATGGGGAGAAAAAAATCATGGCGGCTGATTAGGCGTGATTAAGCTTGAATATTAGCTGATTTAGATGTTGAAAATACAGCAAATCATTTTAATGTCTGATTTTTTTATGGGTTCCACAGTGGCTATCCGCAAGGACCTGACCCAGTACACTATGTAGACAAAACTATTGGGACACCTACACTTTATATGTACAGGAGCTTTTATGACATTCCATTCTAAATCAATATGCATTAATATGGACTTGGTTCCCCATTTGCAACTAAAACACCTTCCACTCTTCTGAGAAGGATTTCTACAAGATTTTGGAGTGTGTCTGTGGGAATTTTTGCCCATTCATCCAGAAGAGCATTTGTGAGGTGAGACACAGATGTAAGACAACAGGGCCTGGCTTATTATCTCCATTCTAGATCATCCCAAAGATATTGGATGTTGTTGTGATCTGGGCTCTGTGCAGGACTGTCAAGTTCTTCCACACCAAACTCAACCAACTGTGCCTTTATGGACCTTGATTTGTGCACTGGGGCACAGTCTTGCAGGAACACATAAGGGCCTTCCCCAAACTGGTTCCATCAGACTGCCAGACAGAGAAGCGTGACTCGTAACTCCACAGAACATGTTTCCACTGCTGCAGAGTGGCTGTGTGCTTTACACCCTCCGTCCGACACTTAGCATTGTGCTTGGTGATTTAAGGCTTACATGCAGCCGCTCATTCATTGAAACCCATGCCATGTAGCATCCGGTGCACTGCTTTTTGCTGATGCTGATGCCAGAGGAAGTTTGCAGGAACTCTGCAGTTATCGAGACAGCATAGTGTTGGTGACTATTATGCACTATGTGCCTCAGCACTCAGCGACCCCGCTGTGTAACTTTGCGTGGTCTGTCACTTTGTGGCTGAGTTGCTGTGGTTCCTAAACGCTTCCACTTTTCAATAATACCACTCACAGTTGATAGTGGAATATCTCAGAGGGAAGAAATTTCACAAACTGACTTGTTGTAACAGTGGCATCTTATTACAGTACAACACCCGAATTCAGTGAGCTCTTTAGAATAATCCATTCTTCCACAAATGTTTGTAACGGCTAGGTGCTTGATTTCATACACCTGTGGCAACGGGACTCCATGAAACACCTGAATTCAATGATTAAGCACTTTAGTCTATATAGTGTATGTCTACCAATATATTTTTTTCTGTGTGAATGAATGAATGAAATCAATACTCTTGTCAGTTTGAGCCCAGTGTTGATGGGGATCATCTTTTAAAGCACATTTTAAAGAAATTTGTGATTACTTTTCCTAATACAGTTCATGTTTGTTTTGTGGGCATACAATATGTATGTCTAAAGTATAAATAATTGCTGACTTTCTTCTGCGAACATGTTTTTTTACCACATTTTTTTCCTTGGGCAGGAATAAGTTTCAGTAAAGCTTATGTAGTCTTTACTGTCCAACACTTTTTCTGTAAGAAAGGGAAATCTATCAAGTGTGAGCTCCCTAGCAAGCAAAAGCTAATCTTGAGAATGTAGTCTATTGGGAAGAATTGAGTAAGTTTGTACATGTAGGGTTGAACAACATTTCTACTTTCAACATTTATAATGTAACGACCAGTTGGCTTTATTATATTTAGGGTGCTAGGATACATGTCAAAGGTACAGTGTGTCGGATTTAGGGGGATCTATTAGCAGAAATGTAATATAGTATTCATCATTATGAATTCTTTATATATCATTGTATATTCTTTAGCTTAGAATGACATTTACATTTATGGTATTTGGCAGACAGCCTTATCCAGAGTGACTTACATTTATCTCCTTTACACAACTGAGCAGTTCAGGGTTAAGGGTTTTGCTCAAGGGTTCATCAGTGGCAAGCCCTTGCAATGCAATATAGGTTCAAATCTGACAATTGATGCTGTTTTTTTTTTTTGGTAATAGCTTTGTGAAAGTGAGTGTCTTTCTTTGTGAGGTTCTTGAGGGGGTTCCCTATTGAATGGCAGCTACATTACCTAATTGCAGTTTAAATCATGACCTTGTGTGTGACCCAGCCTCCTATAGCAGCTGATTATAGCATTAGCATGACTCCCTTGCATGTGCTCGATGGGGCCGAAAATGCAGAGGGCTGAATGCAATGCCACATATCTGGGTAAGTACTGTAGGACACTACAGTCTTGATACTGCTTAATATGTATATAAATAGAGAAATAGCCACCGCAAGAGTGCTACTGTAGTCCCCATTGGTTTTATTTAGGTATTACTGATACTCTGTTCTTTATATTCTCTCTGTATTTTGTATTTTGTTTCCTGTGCTCTTGGCCGGGCCATGTGCAAATCCCAACCATTCAACAGTTCTGGAGAGTAGATTGTATTAACCTCAATAATGGTAGTCTCTTTCCGGTTCTTTCTCACCCTCAACCCAGATGATGGCTCCAAACCCACACCCACAATGGAAACCTACATGATCCCAGACGGTGAAGGTAAGTCCATCTCCAAAATAAATACTCGAGATGTTATCTTGGATTATTTATGCGTTAGCCATGTGTGCTGCTTATTACAAGCCAGTGCCAAATGTTCTGTGTTAAAGAGTTCTCCTGGTTTTTCGGGGTTCACAGAGATCACAGCCCCCACACTGTGGGAGAAGCAGCTGCCGTACAACAAAGACAAGCAGAACAGTTCCAGCAGCAGAAAGCCAGGTGGGAGTGCACAGCATTGTTTCAGCATGTTTTTAAGTTTACCCTAAATATTACCTTTGTACTCGATACACTGCTGGAAAAGGAGTTTCCAGTAATGCATCTATGGCAGCACGATAAATCTTACACTCCACCAACAACTTCGTTTTAAGATTATTTTGCTCTTAGCAAATCAAGATGTACAGCAACATCACTTTTCCAGCCAAATCATCACGTAAGCCAGCAACCAGTTTTTCTCCAGTTAAAAAGAAATTTTAAGACACATCGATATTGCCGGATTTTGGATGAAAGCGCTCTGAACGCTCCTATTTCAGCTGCTGTAATGGTTATGGACGCCTTGGCTAATATCTTATCGCCTCAAGTGGGCCACCTTAAGGTAGGATTTCAGGCAGTTCCAGACAGCCTGTGCTTTTCCCAATGACAAGCTGGTGAGAAAAATAAAGCCATTAGCTACCAACAGTCCCAGGTTGACATTAATCAACAGACCAGCAACTCTGACTATGCTATGCTCCAGGAGCAGGGACAAGAAGTTGAGAAGTTTCATGCTACACCAAAACAGGAAACGCTTGGAAGCAACGTGCATGCAGGTTCAGTCATATCTGCTGCCTGCAGTGACCCTGACAGTTGTCTAGCATGTCAAGCACACAAAACTCTGCTCACTGAAACAAATGTAACTCCGTATTGTAGTGCTTGACAAAGGTTTGCCAAAGTAATCCCTTGCCGACGCGGCTATATCAGCTATTGACGAATGATTGTTCTTGATGCAGAGCCGTCTGAGAGATCAGAGATCACAGGTCTTCAGCTTAGGCTTGCACCATTGCCCTTTACACACTGAAATTCCTCCAGGTTCCTTGAATCATTTAACGATATTGTGACGTCACCGTGGAAGGGTCACATGAAGAAGCCATTGTCCACACCAGTTGGGTTCTTTAAAAAGGAGTAACGTTCATTCAAGTAACACCTCAGAGGCAGAGAGAACAGCACTCATGCGCACACTCACACCGACTGCACCCCAAGGGGATTGCGGAGTGGGTCACCCAAACAAATAGACATCCCATTCTTGGTAAGAACACAGAAACAGGCTCTGTAGCAAGGCACGACAAGTAACTCCACCCCAGATGCACAGTCTAGCCAAACCGTTCCCTAGTTCCGGTGGCGGGCGCCACAATATTATGTACTGTAGAGGGAGAATTATGCAAATCCCTTCCAATCTTTCTTTGAGGAACATTGCTTTTAAACATAATTTTCACATGCATTTGTTGAAATCCATCTTTGCACCTAAAAGATTCAGTCTTTCATGCTTTTCTACCAAATTACTCATTACTAGACCTAAATTGCCCCATCCCAACTTTTTTTTTAAATGTCTTATAGGCTTGACATGCAGGAATGGATGTATATTAACAAATGAAATTAAGTTGACTAGACAAAACATGAAATATGTTGGGTTCATACTGTCTGCAATTAAATAAAAGTCAAAGTAAATGTAGAAAATACTGTGTTTCTTATTTGAGGTTGTACATTAAACTCCTGTTCAATAATAGTGTCATTAGCACTAACTGCTTTAGATGTAAGAGACCTAATATTTAACAGTTCTAGCTTCAGATCAAAAGTGCTGGTTGTGCATTCAATATGATCCAATTTTATGTTAATTTAGTTACTAAAAAACTTTCTGATAATTTCTACATTTTTATTTAGCTTGAACAGACACAGTCTTGTGGAACCTGAATGAGCTAGCAAATGGTCAGTTTAGCCTGTTTGTTTGCTCCCTGTCCTTGGCTCTGGATTATCACTGATTAACTAGGCCTTTGGTACGACTATGAGCTGTGCTTCAAGAAATGAGAACAGCACCTTCCTGAGTGGGAAGGATACCATCCCGCCCTAACAGGCAAGTCTTGCCCTTAAAATTGCTCCAGTTATCTGTAAAGCCCACATTGTTCACTGAGCACCACCTGGACGTCCAACAGTTTAGTGACCATAACCTGCTGTAAGCTGCATTACCATGTCGCTTTGGGTTGGGGTCAGAGCACATCACTGCATTGCCTTCACTAATTTACACACTTGTACAACAGTACTCCTAGTAACCTCTGACTACCTCTGACTAACACTACCTTAGAAAACCTTACCCTAGACCCTAAGATTACCTGCTATGTCTGGCACCCTGGCCCTAAAGGGTTAGATAATTTCATGTGCTACAAGACAGAGTCTCCTATAAACAGAGCTTATATAAACAGTGTTTAACTGTGGTGAACAAACCTGTGGTGAACCAGAGAGGAGTCGGCTTTGCCGCCAAGTCATCACCCGTTCATCCTGCTGTGAGGGCGCTTTTGCTGGAGTTGGGGGATTGTTAACTCCACATAAGTCATCTGGACACACTGAACAAGCTGAGTGTTGGCCATGTTAAATGTTACACTTACCTTATTCGAAGGATTGTGGCGATTATTATTAGACAAATCAGATGTGGATGTCTTAGACAAAAAAACCCCCAACAAAAGCCATCTTTGAGAAAATGAAAAAAGTTGCAGAAGAAGAATGCGAAAGCGTGCAACAAATGAAAAAAATAGCGCAAAATTACTGATGGGGGGGAAGGAAAAAAAGTAAAGTTCAAAATGCAGACACAGGCAATAAACTCCCGGCAAACAATTTAGAAATCAGAAACTACGTCACACGAAATAATGTTACTGCAACTTACTTGCATGTTCTGGGATAGCAGTAAAATCACCAAATGTTGGGAATTTGTATTGTCAGTGTTGCCAGGACAACCTTAGGGAAAAATTCCTGTCTATTCTTATTATCTGACAACATATTTACTTTTTCAAAGACTCTGAAGTGGGTTAGTTTTCACTGCCCTGATATCTGCAGAAAAGATTATTTTACATAGATCGTATAGTTCTGATATAAGTATTCTTACACATTGGCTTTTTTATTATGAAATAATGTCATTAGAACAAATTACTGCTGTGATACGGCCAAACCTGTCATAGAAAGACATGGACAAGGATTGCATTGATTCTGAATGGCCTAATCAGTGACTAAAATGTATGCCCTTTGTAACTTCACTGTATGCTTTTATTATTTTTTTCCATTTAATGCATTGTCTTGCTTGTGACGGCTGTTACTTTAATCCAGTGTTTCCCAACGTTTCCCAACAAACAGAAAGAACCCCAAAGCACACCACTAACACTAACCACCTAAAACATGTCAAACTTGTTCAAAAGTGCCTATGGCTTACTAATAATAGCTACATAACTTCAGTGTGAAACCTGGGCTTGTTTAGTTAAACGTAGATTTGGTATCGTGGCTGGGATTGATGATAAACACACACAGAGTTCTTGTTCAACTGCCCCTAGTCTTTCTCCGGTTTTGTTTTAAAGCAAGCCAGACTTGAGAAGGTCAGTTCACACAGATAAGTAGTGGCAATAAAAAGCAACACAAAATAGGCTACACTGTTCGTGATGGCTGGGTAGTCTGTCAGGCAAAAACTGTCCAAAAGAAGATTACCAAATTTCATGTTCAAGCCGTGATCTTGTCTTATGTCAAGTAGCTGCTTTTGTGCCTGTAAAGACATAGTGTTTGAACTGGCTGCCACAGATGAGCTAAATGTATCACTAAGCCAGTCAAATATTTCAGTGAATGCTGAGGGGAAATAAAATGCTAACTTCTCCTCAAATAATTTCAAGTTTTGTGAAATTATATCCCACAAATCCCACAAAGTGTTGGATGAATAGCCTGACCAAGACAGCAACCTTGGATAGGAATCCGCGCAATTTGTCGGTGCAAGTAAGAAGATTTTCGTTTCTTCTTTGCACTCGCAGATTGAGTTAATTGAGATGCTGAAAAATGTCTGTTGTGTATGCTAGCTTTGCACACCATTCCTCGTCTGCTAGTAGCTCTGCATATTCTGATTTCTCCACAGTTAGAAACATCTCCGGTTCCTCCCTTAGTTCATAAGCACGTGACAGAACTTTTCCAAGTGAAAGCCATCAGACTGTATTCCAGCAGTAGGGTTTGGTGATCTGCCGCCATCTCTTCACACTGTGCCTTGAGTAGTTGGCTTTTCAGTGGTCTTGCCTTTACAAAGTTAACGATTCACAGGGCATATCCAAAAGCGTTTTTGGGACGAGCACGTCACAGTGCAGAAAAGCAGTGTATGGCCCAAGGGCATTGGGTTTTTCTCTTTCACCCTACTCACAAACCTCTTTGTAGGCTCCATCATCGATGCTGCTCCATCAGTGCAGACACTGACGCAATTTTCCCAGTATAACCCACCATACTCCATGCACTCCAATGTCAATCAGTATATTTCCTCTCCTGTTGTTTTTGTTGGCAAAGTCTTGCAAGATCACTGCTTGTAGCTTCTGAACCTCTCTGTCTCTGTGATCAGAAGCTCCTGTATGTCCAATACGTTACCAGTCAGAGTCTGTAGCTTATATACTACTGTGATGAGTATGAGAGAGGAGCCAGGAGGCAGGCTTGGGATCATTTCAACACAGTTCACTTCAGTCAGCATTCAGACTGGTACTTTACATCACATAAATGTATGAAGTTCTTTCATATGAGTGAAACGATCTTTTCTTTTTTCTTTTTTTTTTTGCACAGTTTCACTTTAAATATTATTTTTCTCCTCAAAATAAATGAATCAGCCAAGATATGCTTCGTGTTTTCTTCTTTATCGTGAAGCCAGAATCTCTTTCTCGATCACCACGTGCTATAATAATATATTTCTAATTTCAAGTGTATAATAAACTTTTTATTAAACATTCTTCATGATATTATGAAGCTAAAATGTATATTTTTTTTATGTAGCAAAAGAGTGTCTGTTGAGGTCATGCATCTGTTACCTGTTAACTTCCTTAGTCTTGTGGCCCCAACTAAAAAAAAAAAATCATAAATAAATAATTAATAAATAGCTAAGCACAAAGTAATTCTTTAAATGCTTTCTTTGACACTACTTACTGCAGGTACTGCAAGATAATAAAGATTACATCGAACCTTTCACAAATCATCCATGAAGCTCTACCGAGTATAGACGGATGGATTTCAAAGTGTCTCATATTAAAGCATTTTTGCCAAAACATTGAAGTGATTACACAGTGTGTTTGGACTCAATGTAAAACATGTCCAGGACTGAGAAACCTAACTCCACTCAGATTGTGGCGTCTCTCTCTCTCTCTCTCTCTCTCTCTCTCTCTCTCCCTCTCTCTCTCTCTCTCTCCCCCTCTCCCCCTCTCTCACGGCTCTCCTCAGGGTAATTTGTTTAGTGTGTCTCTTCTGTAATTTCCTTCAGATGAATAAGGCACCCTCTGGCATGCCTAGTCAGTTCCACAAGGCTGGGGAAGTTTCACGCCTTGGCAGGGGAAGTGCGCAAGAGCAAATTGGATTACAGTCTAGGAGATTCATAATTAATAGCAGAACTGTATATACATTATGTGTGAGTATGCATATGTGTGAAGCATTTGCATATTTAATTCCAGTAGCGCATTAAAAACTGTTTGGAGATATGGCTGTGGGATGGTTCTGTGGTTTTTGTGCACATTGGTTATGGTTGGTAGAGAGAAAAAAAAGTTGTTTATCTTCTCATCTGCCATGAAACCTTTTGGGCATCCTGTAGCGCAGCAAACACTCTGGCAGTGTAGCGTAAAAACTGATTCATGTTGACAGCTATTTGGGAAACTTTCGAGCATCCTCCTGCTTCTGATTAGCATTTGATGTTCTGAGAAGAAGAGAAGACCAATAGTCCTCGGTCTGCCAATGTGGTGGTAGTTTTGGGGTAGTTGACAGAGGCTGTTGAGCTGACTTAAAGATCTAGCTTTTTTTATACTTGAAAGCCCAAGACTATGTGGTGGTTTCCAAGAGAGAGAGAGAAACTTTGGAAATTATATTTCATCAATGTATCTCAGGATGTGAGTTATATTTTGAGCTGGAAATAATGTGTGGTGTATTTTCTATTGTGTTCGTATTGTATTAGAGGTATGAAGCTCAGAAAATCCAGACTTTGTTCTACCTCCGAAATGCTGTGACCCATCTCAAGAGCTCCAACTATTAAACCATGTTGAAAATCACAAAATCATGATAACTTGCCGTTCTCACAGCAGAGACAGCTCTAGAAGCTTCCACAGATGTCTATCGCTTTATATACACACTGGCGGACGCAACCAATGATGTACATAGGTGATGTTACATAGAAATGTAAATGTAAATGTTGCTGTGTATTTTGCATACGTCCCACCTGCTTTGTGCACAGTATTCTCAGTATTGACTCGGGATCCACTGCAATCCTAACCAGGATAAAATGTATATCGAAGATGAATGAAAAAGTGAATCACTAGAGATAAGAGGTGAAGATTATATTTACAGGATGTATTTTAGCTCAGTGGTTAAGATGTTGGACTACTGACCCAAAGGTCGTGAGTTCAAATCCCACCACGGTCAAGTTGTCACTGCTGGGCCCCTGAGCAAGGCCCTTAACCCTCAACTGCTCAGTTGTGTAAATGAGGTAAAAATCTAAGTCACTCTGGATAAGGTGTAAATGTCAGTCTTTTTTTTCCTCTCTGGAAGTTCCTGTCCTGTCACCACGGGAAAAAGCAGGGTTGATGATTTCATTTTGACTATTCCTGATTTTTTTTGTTTCTTTTCTGTGTGTAAACGGAAAAAGACACTTTTCTTTCAGGAATCATAGCTGCTTGCCGCCGGTGTACTCCCACTATAGTAAACAGTGCTAAACAGTTGTTGGTGAGGAGCCTTAGATAGGAGTGAGATTAACTCGTAGCAGCTCAGAGCACTTGAACATGATGCCTTGACTTGCACTCATGCTCCGATGCCAACAGCCTGCTGGAAACAGGTCCTATTCCAACCCATCCAACCGCCCACACACACCCCCAAACACCCTGTCCTACAAGCACATACACACATGCACGTAGACACCACACACTACACCCTTCCAGCCAGGTCCCACTTAAATTGCCCCAGGGCTGTTCCAGAGCATGTCAGTACTGTCAGTCTGTGTACCAGAACTGTTTGCACAGGACACAAAAACAAAAACACCAATATTTGATTGCAGCCAAATAGGTCATATATCATGTTTTCCAGGCAGTTTCAGACATCCCTTTGGCTTCTGCAGACTTTGCCTGGCTCATGGCATGGTCTACCACTTCAAATACCACAGTTCCTTCTTTATCCGAGAAATTCTCTTGCCCACAACATAAACTTGGAAAGTAACATGAGCTTTTATAAGATGACTAGGGTCATTAGATTAGATTTTTTTTTTTTTTTGGTTGGTTGGGGGATTGGGGAGTGAGAGTGTATACATTACATAAGCTCCTGTTTGTTTTATTGGCCCACTTGTTTAACAGCTGGAATAAGACCTTTACAGAAAGAGAGCATGACAAGGAAAATGGCTGTTTTTTTGGGTATACACACTCCATTTAAAAGGACATGAATTAACATTGCTAAAAAAGCCCTCTGTGCAGAGCTAGCTAGATTAGCTTCAACACGTTGTCCAGCACTGCTCCACTTGGCCTCTACAGTCAGCAATGTGCTAAATGGATCTTAACATAAATAGAGATTTATGAGACAAGGCGTTAAAACATTTAAAGAAGCATCTGTTAAGTGTCTGTAGAGTTAATAATGGTTGGAGGCTTGTGTGTGTGTGTGTGTGTGTGTGTGTGTGTGTGTGTGTGTGTGTGTGTGTGTGTGTGTGTGTGTGTGTGT
>JAOVVH010000002.1:22609592-22622212 GCA_028566435.1 Scorpiodoras heckelii
CTTTTTTGTTTACTAAATAATTCCATATGTATTTCTTCATAGTTTGGATGACTTTAGTATTAATCTACAATGCAGAATAATTTTTAAATAACGAAAAATTAATAATGAATTAAAGGTGTGTCAAAACCTTTATATATGTTTTTTTTTTTTCTTTTTTTGTATTCATCCTTTTTCTATTTATTCAACCTTTATCTGTGCTGGAGCTGCTGTATCACCTGAAATTCCCTCTTCTTATCTTATCTTGTCTTATATTAAAACTTCTCTTCAGGACAGGCATTTCAACTCAGTGACATGGCCGGCAAACAGTCTGGATCTCAATTCGTGGGGGAAAATTTTAAAAATCCTTCCATGACAAAGCTCCATCTTGCAAAGCCGATCTGGCAACCACTATTCAAGAAATTATCAAGAACCAGATCAAAGCAGAATATTGTTTTTCATTAGTGAAGTCCAAGCCTTAAAGAATTCAGGTCGTCAAAAACCCCAAAGAAGAACAACAAAGTACTAGTTGTGATATTTTGTTTTATTTATTTATTTGTTTGTTTGTTTGTTTGTATAATTCCATTATTTATCCTTAGCATTATGTGATTCGATAATTTTTTCCTCTACTCGATCTGGAAAGTAACAATGCCATTATTTAAAATAATTTAATTTACATTGTTTCACAAAGCCAGGCTGTTCAGCTATTAAACAATAATATTTGCATCATATCTGTAATTAGTTTATTTGCTATTAATTTAAAAAGCTACGTGAACATCCTCTAAGTCTGGCAATTCCATATTTTTTGCAAGAAGTTGTATAAATAAACCACTATATAATAAACCACTTTATTAACTACACTGAAGTACCAGAAAAACTGGTACTGTACAAAAAACTGGAGCCTATACAAAATACATAGCAAGTTATCACAATTTTGCAATTTTCAACGCGGTTTAAAAGTCAGAGCTCGTGAGATGGGTCATAGCATTTCGGAGGTAGAAGCAATGTTTGGATTTTCATGTATGAGCATTTCAATGGTGAACCGTGACTACAAGAATTCCAGCAAAACCCCGAACTTACGACAGCAGTGTGGCCAGTGAATGTAACCAGCGTCGGCTGGCAAGAATCGTTTCACGTGATAGGCGTGCAACACTGCCTCAAGTAACATTGTAATTCAACGTTGGGGTCTCAACAAACATCAGCATGAGGACTGTGCAACGTTCCATCCAAGATCCCATAGGGGACCTACCAAGTCCATCCTACAGGTCAAGCCCATGGCATGTCCCTGTGGATCCAATAAAACACACACACACATACGCATACCATCTTGCTCAACAGCAGTGACAGCTTCTCACCACATGCCAATCCTTCACTGGCATTCACACACTCTAAAATTGGGCAACCCAATGCTTTCAGTCATGTTTGATTTATAGTATGTCAGATCACTTGTTTATCTGAGAAAAATTATCATTTATTCTATTACAGCAGACTGAAAAAGACTTTATTATGTAAATTTAAATAAATAGAAGCAAAATACAACACAAATATTCATCTTACAACTTCAACAAAGATCATATTTTAAACATAGTAGCCCCAGAAATTTATATTGATTCACATATTTCATTTTCTCTCTTATTTTCCATCATTTTATTTGTTTTCTTGTAGTGTTAATTTATCCTCTAAGATTCTTTCCTGAAATCACAGGACAGTGAAATACTGAATAATGAACCTTCATTTTTCCTCCTAAACTAAATATAACTTATATTTAAGTTTAACTTATATAATTAACTAATAACTAATAACTATCAGTGTAGTGTTCAGGATGAATTTAGTATAAAATTGTTATAAAGCTGTTATTACCCACATAGAAACTGTTGGTTTATGAATGTTAAGTGAGATATTAGCCTAAGTATGATTAACTATCAATATGCCATTGCTTATATTTTTTTCATTGTCTTAATTATGAGAACTTGTGAAAAAAAAAACTTTAATTGAATTGCTATCACGGGAAAACAAGTTAAATAAAATACGTGAATTCATTGACAGGTTTCTTTGTAGTAATTACACATGAAAAAACGCCACACAAACATATGTGAATATATACAAATCTTATATACATAATTTCCCAACGGAAGCTATGTTAGTGTGAAAGGTTTCTGAATAGTTTACTTCCCCGAATCACTGGCCTTCAAATGTAGTCAGATTCAGTCCATACACTTTAAAATGAAATGATACACTTAATTATTAATAAGAAAAACAAACAACCATAAACTTTCTTTTCCATATCCCACATATAATAGAAAGTGTGATAAATATGAAAATCCCATCACAGAGCTGTAGTACATTTTATGAGTAACTTGCTTAAATGACCTTTATTTATGTCATGCTTGTTTATCCGTTGTCTCGTTTTTTTTCTTTCTCGTCCTAGATCTTCATTGTTCACTCAAGTCTCTCAAGTCAAGTGACTGTCCTGGCAGCAGGATGGGCTTTTGGCTACACCACACAAAAAAAGTAATTAAAAAATAAAAAGAGAGAATGGAAGGATTAGATGGAAAGACAAATGCACAGAGCTGGACCCCTCATTTTCTTCTGTTCTCTCTCCATCCTCTTTTTATCTCCATGGTGCACAGATCAACCTGGCAAGGCCGAAGGCGTCTGATAGAGAGGAGCTCGGGTACAATGGGTCGGACTCCAGCTCTCCAGAGCTTTAATTGGATGAGTTGATGATCAAGATGGTCGTTAAAACCAGTAGAGCTCTTTTCCTTTTTTATGTGGTTGCAGCCCTGGAGTGCAAAGCAGACAGGGGGACAAAAGACAAGACAATAAGGATACAGGAAGACACAGGTCTCCATGGATGCTTGACGACAATGAGGACAAACAATTGCTTGCTCTGGTTTGTACCTGGTCTCCATTATATACTCCCTGCATGTCATGGTGGTTAAGAGCAAACAGAACGACATCTCTGTCGGATTTTTTACAGCACGGCAGAACACTCAGTCAGGCAATAGGAGCAAACAGTCAGGTGTTACTCATAACCTTTACACTCAACATCAGGAGACGTTATCAAGACTCATGTCTGTATTTTAGTCACGTGAGGAATAAAACACTTGGGGGCATACTGCTATAGGAAAATTATCAATGCGAGGGTGCTGGGATGCAGCACTATGTGAAACAGAGTTACTCTTACTGTCACAAAGCTGAATAATTTCCCGTAAAATAATGCTTTTGTCCGTTTATCACTGGACCGTGAATGAAACCGGTTAATTCCTGTCCTATCGCTTAAAGTAAATAGACTATTTTTATCATTGAGGTTAACCGGAAAATAACTTGTCATATAACAAAGAAAGCAGAAAGCACAATGTCCTGAAGATATTACTGTCACAGAAAATCTACAGAATGTTAAAAAAGTACCGACACTCACACTTATTTAATAAATGTTAAATAAATGTGTCTTTACAGAAACACCATATTTACCATATTGTGGTGTCCGACACCGTAACTGAGAGCTGGTTGGCCGGTTCGCGTGGTTTTGGGCAGAGTTATAGTTTTCTTCCAGCATGCATTGTGAGTAACACTGTTTTGTGTATATTCCATGGGTGTAAAATGTGTCTGTGAATGTCACCTCCTTCCCATTTCCCTATTATTTTCAGTTCTCCTTTTCCCTGTTCATTACTGTTCCCAATAAAGTGACTTTTACAGGAGCCAAAAGGGTGCAAAACGGCCATCCACACCATCGCCACAATATGAACAATTACACTGATTAACAAAAATTTTGTCCGGTGCAAAAACATACCTGGTTCTTACGTATCTTTGCAGGCTGAATCCAAATATGTTTTCAGAATTTCTCTATCACCCATAGACTTTTTTGCTCCAATATACTCAATTCGACATGGAAAAGCAGTACCAAGGAAAGTGAAGCTCCTCTATATTGGCAAACTATTACTGAGCACTAAAGAAGAATGTTCCTGAGGCCAAATATAGGTGAAAATCATACACTTGTACAGTTTAGAGGTTAGTTTGTACATACTGTTTGTAAGTGGAATAACAGCCTTATTTATGAATAAGTAATATAAAGTACATTCTGTCACTTGCCTGATTGATTAAATAAAACTGCAAGGTCAACCTATTTTAATTTGTAGGACAAAAAACAAAAAAAAAATTTCCAATGTTATACATTTTTCTTTGTTGAATAAAAACACTTTTGTAATCCATTTATTATACAGCGTAGATTAGGTGGATAGTTTGCCGTAGCAGTTCCTGTAAATTAGTACAACAGTAATAATAACATACTGGAACCAGTGCATTCATTTAAACCTGGAGTTATAGAAAATTACTTAACACCATCTGACCAATCAGATTCAAGAATTCAAAAAATCCCAGCCAAATAATGTCTAATTCACAGCATCAGGAGTTCAAGATTCTTATAACTTCATGTTCAGTAGCGTCGTTGTCTGTCAATATCAGACTTCGGACTCTCTGAGTCCACATTTTCTTTTAACAAATGCCTAAAGATCCACTTTTATTTTCCAGCCTTTACTGAGCTGTGATCAGATGCAATGTGCTTATGGGTGTGGGTTTTTAATTCCTTTATGTTAATTCTTTGTTTCTTTTCTATTATTTCTATTATTATGTTTCTATTATTGTGAAGCACTTTGTAGTTTTGTCTTGGAGAAGTGCTATATAAATACAGTTTACATACTTACAATATGGTAGAGGCCATTAAAGTTCAGCCTGAAGTATAATTTTAAGTAATTTTAGTGCAATTTTAGTCTTCCTAGTATTTTATGAGCAGATCTGAGGAAAATGTTACAACTCCTGACAGTTTTGTCAGTCTGTATGCTATCTTGAACAATCATTAGTCTTAATAATAAGTTCTTTCTTTGCATGGTAGTTACTTAACTGAGTGTTTTCATTTCAAGAGGCCAAATTCCAAAAATTTAATGCACTGTTAGATCTGTATTTGGAAATATTACTAGAAATATTATCTAGGATCAATGCTACATTCAAATAGTCATACGTAGGGAATCTTTTCTTAGTTTTTGTCTCGTTTCCAATGTCACGAACAGGGACAGGATATCTGAGTGAGACTAGAAATCTGGACCCCGAGTGATGTGATGGAAAAGCTGCACGAACAGACTCAGATCAGATATTAAGCTCGTAGGACAAAGAAAGACACACTGTGCACACATTTACAGCACCCCTAGGAACTGCCTGGTCAGCGTCACAGTGGTTTATATTAGGCTACTATTAAGCAAATAGTCTGAATCTTAGTCTGCAGCCAAAGAAGTTTATTAAAAAACTTTAAACACACACCTTAAGACACAAACGTTATATCCCATAACAAACAGGTTGGGCTGTTACAACCATGAAGATTGGTGAAGAAAATGGAACTCGGACAAAAACTATATGACCACTATACACTGAAGTACCAGAAAAACTGGTACTGAAGCCTATGTAAAATCCATAGCAACGCCACCTGTGCACATCATATGCACATCCACCAGTGTGTATATAAAGCAACAGACATCTTCTAGAGCTTCTAGAGCTTATTCTGCAGAGAAAATGAAAAGTTATCACGATTTTGCAATTTTCAATGCGGTTTAATAGTTAACAGTCGTGAGATGGGTCATAGCATTTCAAAGGTAGAAGCAAAGTTTGGATTTTCACATATGAGCATTTCAAGGGTGAACCGTGACTACAAGAATTCTGGCAAAACCTCAAACTTATGACAGCAGTGTGGCCGTAAAGACTCACGGAGAACGTGACCAGCGTCGGCTGGCAAGAATCGTTTCACGTGATAGGCGTGTAACACTGCCTCAAGTAACATCGAAATTCAATGCTGGGGGCTCAATAAACATCAGCGTGAGAACTGTGCAACGTTCCCTCCAAGATCCCATGGGGACCTACCAAGTATTAATTGGTATACCAGTTTTCCCAGTACTTCAGTGTATGTTCCCTATTTTTTACTGCTCTGGTATTCAGAAGCTCACAGTGAATTGCTCCTACCTGGGTCCATGTTTAGGGCGAGTGCCATGTCTCCTGGTGGTAGCAGTCCAGGCCACGTAGGGGTAGGTTCCAGTTTCGCTATATCATAATGGCCTGGCAGGGTGGGGGACAGGTGGGATGATCTCACAGCAGGCATGAGCAGAGGACTATAGCGCGCCTCCAGCCCCGGTGCAGAGTAGAGTTCATGGAGGGATCGTGGGGGTCCATACACCTGACTTTGGGTGTAGCCCCAGGAGTCAGAGGGGTGGGCGTGAGGATGGGCATGAGGTAAACCTGCATGTAGAGCTTGGGTGTAGGGGTCCACAGAGTAGGCTGGGGTCCCTGTTGGGTCACAGTGAGGTCGACTGGGAGGTGATGGGTAATTACTGTCCCAGAAGGATGGAGGGAAATTTCTCCGACTGTTTGGAGATGTTGGTTCTAGAGAGCGGGACAGAGAGAGAGAAAGAAATTTGTCCTTTAAAAAAAGAAAGCAAGAGGTGGAGATAAACCCATAAGCAGCTTAATTTTAATCCAGATGCTTCTAAATAGCAGGATTAAAATGACTAAAGATATTGGATTTAAGCAAGTGGACTCTTTTCATGCTGGTGCAAGTGTTTATTGCAAACAGGTGTAGAAATATTTCTACATAATCTCCATTTTGTTCAACTCAAGTGTTCCAACATTTCTTTTAGAAATTCAGTACAATTCTAACTTATGTCACACTTTTAACATTTTCATTTGATTCACCCTCATATCTTATAATGCCAGCATATAAATTTTTTTTGGTTTAAAATTAATAAATAAATGCACGTGCACTAATCTGGATGACATGGCAAAAGTGTGTATAACATTTTAAATTGTTCAAAAAAATTTCCTCTCAATTCTTATAACCTCCGTTTGTGAATGTACAGACTTCTGTAGAAACAAGACACCTCACTCAACTAGTAACTAAATAAATCACTTCATCAGTATGGTATGGCATGCTAATATAGGATTTCATTAGGGAAACAACAGGCGGGGTCAGAAGACAGCTGACTGTCAGTTGCAAAGTGTGTCCACATTAGGACCCCTGCCCCTCAATGAAGTCATGCATGTCACATGATTGCGCCTCATTTTTCTCAGGTTGGATCATATGGTGTTGCATGTACCCCAATTGTTCTTATAATAGATCATATAAATAAACAGAGAGAGGTGGTAGTGAGAGAGGGAACGTGGCACTGACATACAGAATATGAATGACTTGAAAAATAAGGAACAGAAAAGAGATCGAAGCGGACAGAAAGTAGTACACGGAGTGAAGGACGGAGGCTGGTGTTGTCCCTTCTCTTAAACTATATAAGGTATCTGCTTGCAACACAGCACAAGGACTTTCCCACTTTATATCACATCCTGTGATGACATCTCTCACTCTTAAGTTCAGAGAGCGCCCAATACACCCGTCCCACCTCCCATTACCACATAGCACCTCTCTTCTTCTTCTGCTACCCTCCCCTATTCGTGTCTCCTGACTTCTCACCCCACCAGTTGTTTTCACTAGCCTCCTGTCAGCCCTTGGAGAATGTCAGGGGGCATTTTTATGTTTTTAGCCATTACATTTATATTTAGAATTCTTCCGAAAAAAGACACCGGTGATGTAGTCTGTATCGGAGGAGGGGCCGTCAGCCATAAATCTTGGTGTGGGAATAGCTAGGCCGCCTGAGCTGTTTGAAGCCGATACAGCCTCGAGCCTCGGAGCTTACCACCATATTTAAACATAGTATCTGTTGGGAGGCAGGAAACCACACTAAAAGAGTAGAATGTAGATGGCAAAGGGAGCAACATAATCAGAGAGGGGAGACAAGGGCAGCGATATTGTCACTGAGGCCAACACCCAGGCTCTTAGGGGTCAAAACGATCGGTGACTGTCCTCCAGTCATGAGCATGCAAACGGTTAAGGACGTCCATACATTTTAGAGATCTTTGCAGCTGCCAGGAGAGCTTGCAGCTACAGTTACTGAAATGGCAAATAAACTCAAATGACAGATTGAATATAAACTGTAGCACTGGCGAAAACTTTTATAAACATTTCATACCGCAGACCAAATGAATGCACCTGAATTCACTTGCATTTAGCAAAGCATCTAGGTGTCTTTATAAGGCAGGTGTTTGTCTACATTCTGACTCGATCAATTGCCTAATATTAAAAATGATTCATGGTCAATTTTAAGCTTCTGGAGCCTAATCGTGTGTGACTTTAGAACTTCATTATGTTAGACTCCATTCATATGAGAGATATCCATAAGGCAATGCGGTATAGTTGTGTCTTCTCAAGTCTCACCTGTGTTGGCTTGGCCAGCTCTCCTTTTGCCTTCCATGCCTGTGCAGGAGCTGAGAGCTCTGGAGAAGTGCTCATCCACCACACTGCTGATGTCCCCTTGGTAGTAGGTGAAAAGAACGCATCGAGAGCTCAGGTACTCGGCTTCCCCCACCTGCTTCTCCTTCTGTCCACCCAAGGAGTACGCAGATGAGGACAGGCTCCCTGGCACTGGGTTCCCTCCTAAAACCGGGGCCTCCTCTGATCCAGAGGCGTCCATTAGGTCCCGAGACGACGGACTGCTGACACGAGTGGGAGTCTGGGAGAGGGTTGAATGAGAGAGAGCCTTTGCCAAACAATGTCGTAATAGCCAAACCCATCAATGTGCATGTGTGCATGACTGACAACTAAGCAGTGTTCTTAAGTCTTCTTAACAGAATATGCCTGATCTAACCCATACATCTAAAATATAAAGAAGTCCGTAAATGCGTAAAGGTGCAAAACATCTGTTTCTATGGTGCGCAATTGCCGTAACAATTCCGGGTTAATTCAGAGACATTAAAAAAGCATAGTGATACTTAAATAATTTAGTGTCCAGTCAATAAAGTGGGAAAAACTCACCGGAAAACTGCTGACGAACGCGGCGGCTCCAGGCGCGTGTGGTGCGTAATGGGCGTAAAGCGGGCGCATCACGTCCGGACAACTCATGATAAACGCCGCCGTGCGCCGCACCCGGGTCCGAAGCGAAAGCGCGCGCTGCTGTCCTGTCCTCGCACCCTGATCCTCGGGTTACAGAGGAAAGCAGAGCCCACAGAGGAAGCCGGGTAGATCCCGTAGCTTTCCCGTAGCGCCCGTTTTTAGGTCTCTCTGTGCCACGCTTTTTTTGCACCGACTTCCAGGTGATAACTACAGTCCCGCACCATGTTCCGCACCAGGTTTCCTTCTTGAGGGACTACGGTCATTTGTTTCTGGCCAATCACAGCCATATAGGGGTGTGCTCGAAAAAAGGTGGGGGTTCAAACAGAGGTTCATGTGCGTCTGGAAGTCATACAGATGATATGGATGATTATGTAGCCTTATGGTGGAAGTGAGAGGGCATTGTGCTGACAAACACGCATCGGTTCCATCAATCCCAAACACATCCTTTAATTCTAAAGAAAACCAGTAACTGCAGTGTTGAAGGGTCTCTACAGTCATTGTCCAAGTGTCCAAAAACATACAACTTTCAATTAGGATTATTAAACAACCTAAATTTAACATCATGACAAACTATACCCTGAAGTACCAGGAAAACTGGTGTACCAGTTAATAATTGGTAGGTCCCCAACACGATCTTGGAGGGAACGTTGCACAGTCCTCACGCTGATGTTCGTCGAGGCCCCAGCGTTGAATTCCGATGTTACTTGAGGCAGTGTTACGCGCCTATCACGTGAAACGATTCTTGCCAGCCGACGCTGGTCACGTTCACCCAGAGTCTTTTTACAGCCACACTGCTGTCTTAAGTTCGAGGATTTGCCAGAATTTTTGTCGTCACAGTTCAACCTTGAAATGCTCATACATGGAAATCCAAACATTGCTTCTACCTCTGAAATGCTATGACCCATCTCACGAGGTCCAATTAAAGTTGATCTCAAAATTATGATAATTTGCCATTCTCATGGTGGAAACAGCTCTAAAAGAATCCATAGATGTCTATCGCTTTATATATGCATGTATGGTGGACGCAACCAGTGAGATGCATAGGTGGCGTTGCTATGTATTTTGCATAGGGTCCAGTACCAGTTTTTCTGGTACTTCAGTGTATAGTAAAACAAACTAAAAATATATTTGTAATCATTTAAAATGTTCACCCTTAATTCTCATTCATATGCCTTATCTCTCTCCTTCAAGTAAAATCTTTACTGGATTATGAATTTACGTACAAAAGCATGCACAAAAAGCACTAACTCGTCTTAATTAATTTATTATTCGGATTAGCCTAGATAATATCTGAATCATTTTTATAGTAATTATTTCATTATTAGTCTGACTAAAGCCATTTGCGACACTCCTCATCCCATAACCACAACCGATTGCAGTTTTAGGTCCAGACTTAAATACAGCCCTATTGAAGAAGTTAAAGGTAGTCTACCTCCCAGTTAACACACACACACACACACACACACACACACACACACACACACAGTGGACAGACTTGGTTTTGCTGAATGAATGCATCCAAAATGCAGATTAACAACTGAACAGAGAACCAAAGCAGAGAAACATTTCTAAAAAACACACAACGAGCAAGTTTGTTCAGGAAATGGGTTGGCGATCAGCAAACAGGAAACTCACTTAGTCAGTCACTGAAGACTAATGGCACCATGTAATGTCTTTAAAATGTAAACAGATCATAGTTTATTTTCATGCCTTAGGATGCAGGATACATATTCATATCCAAGAAATCATACATTTGACATAACTAGTGGGTATTTTGCTTATTTCTGTATTCTAACATATCTTAGTAACTCATTAGTTAATGAATTGGTTTATTCTGTGTTTTAAAGCACGGAAATCACAAAAGATTAAAATAAAAAAAACTCCAAGGTTGCTTTACAACCTCTGTTGTGTAGTTTAGAAGCAAGGGATGAATGATAACAGAAGCAGAATGTCTCATAGTTTTTTTTTTAAATCTGGAAAATAGTTTGAGAGCTTGGAAATATAACACTGTACCTGATAATATGATGATAATAAAGTTTCAACCTTTTATACCATGTAGTTAATAACACATTTTCTCTTTAGAGTTATGTATCATTTTATATTTAGTATATTCAGTGATATCTAAATAACATATTTACAGAATTAGCTCTTTTCTTTTGAAGAAAAAAAAAGTCAGAACTTTATAATTCTAAGGACTTACGTTGCATCATTCTCAGAAAATCACGTGGGTGTGAAGTGTATGTCACCAACCCTGAACATACCAAGAGCAGAGCAAACAAACTCATTCCCCGTATCCAAACTTATGCATTGAGCAAAAAGAGTATTTCGTCACTCTGGTTTTGAGGAAACTTGTGCTGATTTTTAGTTTAAGATTGCAATCATATTCACAGTACGGCTAAACCATTATTTCCTATAAAAATGCATAATTACAATCAGTTAATAAGAGGTAGTGATCCAAGCAAATGAAATACCTAAAGAAAAGAAATACTAATGAAAGAAATACTAAACACTGGTAGTCTGACAATTGTCCCTTTCCTCCTCCGATTTCCTCTGATAGCCTTTAAAGGCTGTGTCCATTGCTTTATATACTTTCTCATAATTGAGATGTACATCTCAAGATGTAACAAGTTGTCTGACAAGCTTTACAGAACGTTAAGAGAACTGTGCAGAATGTTTGCAGAATTTCATCCCTTGTTGTTAGGTGAAGAGGAATGTCTCTGATGTGTTTTCTTTTTTCTTTTTTGGGGGGGGGACGACGACGATGACAGCATTGTGTTTAAATGACGAACTGTGATTTGAACTCTAAGTGACCTTTACATCATTTGTATTTTTTTAGCTAAATAGTGTTCAACTTTGCTTAAGCCAAGTTGTCTATCTTTACAATGTTAGACATGTACATCAGTTTTCATTCTTTAAAGACTTCTTCAAGGATTCTTTAGTAAACACGATTGTTGTGTATGTATAGAATCATGACAATTTAAAGGAACATTAGGTAAGATTAGTCTTTTGGTTATAGTTGGGCTTATAGTTCTTATAGTTCTTATAGTTCCCAGAGGATTTGACTGACCATTTGTATTAAATAGGTCTACATTAAAAACAAAATAATGGCAACATCTGTCTGCTGCTCGAAGTTAAAAAAAAATATCAAAAAGCTCCAGTGAATAGCACTGCAAAATGTAGTTTGGATATGATTCTAATATGCAATATGTAAGTTTTTGTATTATACAGTGGGTAGGGAAAGTATTCAGATCCCTTTAAATTTTTCACTCTTTGTTTCATTGCAGCCATTTGCTAAAATCAAAAAAAGTTCATTTTATTTCTCATTAATGTACACTCAGCACCCCATCTTGACAGAAAAGAACCAGAAATGTAGAAATTTTTGCAAATTTATTAAAAAAGAAAAACTGAAAAAAAAAAACCTTTGCTCAGTATTGAGTAGAAGCACCCTTTTGAGCTAGTATAGCCATGAGTCTTCTTGCAACAATGATACAACAAGTTTTTCACACCTGGATTTGGGGATCCTCTGCCATTCTTCATTGCAGATCCCCTCCAGTTCCGTCATGTTGGATGGTGAACATTGGTCGACAGCCATTTTCAGGTCTCTCCAGAGATGCTCAATTGGGTTTAGGTCAGGGCTCTGGCTGGGCCAGTCAGGAATGGTCACAGA
>JAOVVH010000002.1:22752558-22763320 GCA_028566435.1 Scorpiodoras heckelii
TGTGTGTGTGTGTGTGTGTGTGTGTGTGTGTGTGTGTGTGTGTGTGTGTGTGTGTGTGTGTGTGTGTGTATGTGTGTTTGCAGTTCCCAGGTGTCTCTACAGAGGGAGCTTTGTATCCGAAAGTCTGGAGTTGTCTGGAAAACTGCTGCCTCATGGCTGTGTGTGTGTGTGTGTGTGTGTGTGTGTGTGTGTGTGTAATGGAGATATACATCCTATACAGTTCACAACCTCCTCCTCCTTTCCATCACCATGCCAAGCTCTCTTATTTCATACATGGCCGAGCACTCAGCGAAACCTCCTCAGGGCACATCACATCACATCACATGACTGGGTCACAGGTCGAAGGTTGTGCCTGACTGTCAGCTTGTCCCTGCTGACTTTATTTGTCTAGCACTGTTTTTACTGGTTTATCAGAGGTTACGCCCTATCAGATCTCATAGACAGTAGAAGCAAAGCACACTTGGCTGACCATGCTTACACACTCCTCATCCCTCCTCAGCGAACCCTATCCAAATGTTTTGGATTGAGTGTGATTGTTTAGGGGAAGCGCTGAGATCATCCAGGGTCAGACCCAAGGCTAAAGCTGTATTATCTAGTTCATTTGTGGCTCAGACACCTTGAAAGGGGTTATTTCTGGAGCTCGGTCGCATTGGCGGAGCGACAGTGAATTCCTCATTAAGAGGAATGATATTAATGAAGCGTTTCTTGCTCTGGAACTTGTTCATTTGGATCTCTCTCTCTCTCTCTGTCTCTCTCTCTCTCTCTCTCTCTCTCTCTCTCTCTCTCTCGCTCTTTTATTGATTTATTCAGTGGCTAAAAAAAGAAGCACAGCGTGTCAGAACAAAGAAGATCATTCCTGATCTCAAGGAATGACCCAAAGTCAGAGAGAAAGAGAGTAAGAGAGAGAGAGATGTTGAAGGAGTAGAAATTCAGAAAGAATGCAGGGGGGGTTTTTTTTGGTTAGTACATTAACAGCCATCTTTTCAAGAAAATGTAAACCAATTTACACCTTTGAATTCAAAGCTATATAATAATATATTCATAAGCTTTCATGGATAGCTATTAGCTAAAGCCTAGTGCACACTACAGGATTTTCAAATCAAAACTGACTTTATAAGCATGTAAGTAAGTAAGTAAGTAAGTAAGTAAGTAAGTAAATAAGTAAGTAAGTAAGTAAGTAAGTAAGTAAGTAAGTAAGTAAGTAAGTAACTAAACTTTATTTATAAAGCACTCTTTACACAACCTGCGTTGGCCAAAGTGCTGTACATACAAATGGATAATGACTACACATGAATACATACACCCAAAACACAGGTAAAAGAAATCAGATATATAACATATATTAAAATAAGTACCAAGAAATAAAACACAGATAAGAAACAGATAAGAGATAAATCATATAGCCATAAAAACACCTCATGTTGCCACAGTCTCTCACTGTTCAAAAGCAAGTTTGTATAAGTGAGTTTTTAGACCTGATTTAAAAACCGAGACAGAGGTTACTGGATACTGGACCGTAGACTATTCCAAAGTCTTGGGGCATACACCAAAAATGCACGATCAATTTTGCGTTTCAAACGAGCTCTAGGAACGGCCAACAAATTCTGTGGTGAAGCTCTCAGTGACCGCTGCATGATTGTGGATGTGAGCAGATCTGAAATATAAGAAGGGGCCAGACCATTTAGTGCTTTAAAAACAACTACAAGCTCTTTAAACTGTATCCTATATTGCACTGGTAGCCAATGAAGTGAGGCGAGGACTGGTGTAATACGTTCCCTTTTCTTGGTTCTTGTCAGTAATTCTGGACTAACTGCATGGGTGTTATTAGTGCACAAATAACATTATTTGAAATGTTATTGGTATTTGTACACACTGTGCTAAACAAGTACGCAATAGCTGTTTGGTGACGCTTCCCAGTCATCGGCTATTGTGAGATCCTGCTCAATATTCCATCACTGTTCCTTTCACACTACAGGATTTCAAGTCAGGGAGACTTCACTGCAGTCAGTAACATAATCATTATATGTGTAAAGCTCTGACACTGCAGGATGTTTTGGGCAGGTAATCGGTGTAGACCAGCAGTGAATCAGGAACGCCCCCGAGATTGTCAGGAGGAGCAACTCGGACCCAAACTCTAGCATACAACAAAACCAAGTAACTCAGTAACTTGTCCTACATTATATGTTTCATTCACCAAGCCAAAATTTGTCCAGATTTACAAAAGTTTGAGTAATGCTTAAACAAAAACAAAACAAGACCAAGAAAAAACCAAAACCAAAACCAAGAAAAACCCAAACAAAACAAAACAAAACGTGTCAAGATTTCCAAAAGTTCGAGTAATTCTCAAACAAAACCAAAACAAAACCAAGAAAAAAAAACTAAACCCAAGAAAAATGAAAGCAAAACAAAACTTGTGCCAAGATTTGCAAAAGTTCAAGTAATGCACAAAGAAAAACAGCACAAAACCAAGAACAAAATTGAAAACCAAAACCAAGAAAAGCCCAAACAAAACAAAACTTATGTCAAGGTTTCCTAAAGTTCAAGTAACACTCAAACAAAACCAAAACAAACAAAAAACAAATCTTGTGTCCAGATTTACAAAAGTTTGAATAATGCTCAAACGAAAGCAAAACCAAGAACTGACTCAATAACTTGTCCTACACTGTGTGTCTCATTAATCATTTAATAAACTTGTGTGTATATTTTCGTAGCTCAAACCGAACCAAAACTTATGTCCAGTTTTATTAAAACTGATTTTCTTTGTACTGATCTCATTTGTCTTAATTTTGTGGATTTGTTTTTGGATTGCTTTCTTTAAAGTCGATAATAGGAAATGAGTGAGTTTTACAAAATCATTATCATTCTATGTGCGTTTTAATTTGCAGATGATTTAAACTTGACAGCATAGTTGGGTTTTTTTCATGTGAATGCTCCTGACCCAGCTACACTCCAATAAAAGATGTCTTAGTAAGTGAAAAGACCTTGAATATAGTCAAACATATATAGTGTTTCTTATTATTATTATTATTATTATTAATATTATTATTATTATTACAATTAACCATATATAAGGTTATTCAATGTGTTTCTAGACATTTTGTACTCAAGTTTCAATATTCTTATTGTATAGGCTTATAAATTATGAATGAAGTTCGATTTATATAGCGCCTTTCTCAAACCCAAGGATGCTTCCTTCTAGAAATAAACACTTAGAATTGTCAAAATTATCTGCCAGTAGAACAAGAGTAAAAAAAAGAAATAGACATAGAAAAATAGAAATAGAAACCTAGAAATAGGTTTAATTATCCTATACATGTTTTTAATGTCTCTGGGCCTTGGGTATGTGAGATTGTTATTATTATTATTATTATTATTATTATTATTATTATTATTATTATTATTATTATTATTATTATTACAAGGTTTATTTTGGAAATATTTAATTTGCAGGTTATATTAAATGTAATATTTTGATGGGAAAGTGGCCAGTGATCAATAATCCAGCTTCAGTAAAGATGCAGGTGTGGAATTTAAGGCAGTCAGTTCCTTGAATTCCAGTACAGAGAAAGACATGGGAATCAATGAATGATAAATAATAATAACAAATGCGGATGATTTTCCAAGCAATTCACACCCAGCATGCTTGCGAGGTTTGTTGCACTTGCCACAGTTGAGTAAGATTTTCTCACCGTGGTCTAAACACCCCTGTCTTCCCTTATCAGCAGAACCCTGCTAGGCCTCCCCAACCCATGCTAGACTGTAACTTGTATCCGTTCAGCCGTGCACAGAGCGCTGTTTCACGGCGGGCAATTACAACGGCCAAATGTCCCCGTATTCCCTCCCCCGGATCCCTTTGAAGAGAAGGAGAGACGGAGACAGAAAGGAGGGCTGGCTTACGATGACGGATGGGGCATTAAGATAAAGAGATAGTAAGAATTACTCAGCGACTCCTGACCTTTAGGAAAGTCAGAGTATGTTTCCTGTGCTTGAGGGGGACATATATTTAGCTCACATGACAATTTTGACATTGTGTGGACATGGCTCGTCGCCAGGAGGAACGCCGATTGATTTAATCCTCAATAAGGGCTTTATCCTGGTCAGTGCCGTGATGGATATGGAGTCTGTCTTATGGACATACTGCACAAGGTGGTAATGTAAAGGAGACAGGTCATTACAAGGCAACACACACATACACACAGACACACGCACTACTAGCTACATTCTAGTATGTGGATTAGGTACACTAAATTGCATGTGTGTGTGTTCCAGCATTACTCCCAGTGCTCCTGGATCAGAACTTTAGCTCTTTAACAACACCAATCCCACATGTCCACATTATCACAGAAGTACATTACTTTTAACAATCTTTTACTACAAATTTGTCTGAAAAGCATATTAAAAATTACTGCCAGATTTTCAAAAGTTTCAGAATTTCATCACATTCATACACAGAAATTTGTATGTTGATAAATGCCAGTCGCCTGTGAATTACTTTCACATTTACACACACTGCTGATTTACATGTTGTGACTCCTACACAACTCCATAAAAGGCAGAGCTCAGAGACAGGAGAAATTGATAACATGATGATTAAATTGTGAAAGAACTCCTAAGAACTGTATGTGCTAAAACGTCCGGTAATGTAGCTCAGCCACTGCAGTGCATGAGCTGGAACAAACCATTTCTTTTGTCCTAATTGAATGGCTATATCTTAATATACTGTATGGATTCCTTTCAAGTCAATCATATGAAATGACTGTGTTTAATAAATCATTAAGAATTATTATATAAAATAATCCATGTCAAAAGTTGTGATAACTCATCGCCGATTATACGATTTCAAGCTAGTCAATTGGTTCACGTTTCTTTGGTACGAGTCTTTGGTAACAGGTTATTTGGGTAGTCAGATAGAGTATTTGAGCAACAGCCTATGTTATATAAATGTTCAACAGTGTACATATAAATATTCCACAAACAATTACTAAACCATTTTATTCATCTTTGTTGGACTTTCTAACCCAAACCATAACCCGAACCTGAACCCTAACACTAATAAGCTGTTCAATTATTACAAATACTTTGTAATTATGTTCAGGAATCATCACATATACTCTATAGAAAATCTGTTAATACATCTACAGACATAAGAAAACAGCTGAAGTTCTGAATCACTACTGTTGAAATGTTACAAATAAACCCTCTGTAGGTGGACTATCCAAATAAAGTGTGACAGAGTCTTCTCAGACATAAACTGACACAAACTCATAGGACAGAAATGTTTTTTAATTCATATTAACTGCATTTTCATGAATACAAAACTTCTGGTGTAAATGCTGCTGCAAACGATTTATAAACTCAATAGTTCATATGAAGTTGAGTTCATCTGAATTAGTTCATATGACTATTAGTCAAACGTCACCATCATGATATGAATAAATAGCAAATATGACCTTGAAAGAGCTGTTTTACAGTCTCCGGTACCAGAGTATTTGGATTGTTGGCATTCAGAGGGTTTGAGTATTTGAGCTGCAACCTATGCTATAATAACTCTTCCAAAGTATATATCTGAATATTCAACAAACAATTAGCAAACCATTTTATTAATCTTTGTTGAACATTCTAACCCTAACCCGAACCCCTAAACCTAACGCTACCCCCTAAGGCTAACCCTTCCCCCTGCTGCTATCCCCTAACCCTAAACCTTGCCCAGCCCCTAACCCAGCCCTAACCCCAACCCCTAAGGCTAATCTTAACCCCTAAAACTAACTTTTACTAGAACACACATAACTTCAAATCCTAACCTCATCACAAACCCCAACCCAAACCTTAAACCAAACCCTAATCCAAACCCGAACCCGAACCCAAACTCTAACCCTAATACTAACCCAAACCCTAGCCCTAACCCAAACTCTAGCCCTAATACTAACCTGAACCCAAACCCTAACCCAAACTCAAACCCAAACCCAAACTCTAACCCTAATACTAACCTGAACCCAAACCCAAACCTTAACCCTAACCCTAAACCTAACCTTAACCCATTCCTAAAAGAACTCTTCAGCATTATGTAGTTTTTCTTTTTTTTCTTTTCCCTCTGTACAATGCATCATATCTCATCTTCACAATAACATTTTCAGTAAGCATTCTGTAAACGCAACTTTTAAGTATGTTCTTTACTGTACATTGTTACAGTGACATTTCGGTTGGGTCCAGCTGGTGAGCCAGAGCAAATAAGGGAAGTGTTTCCACATATCGCTTAACACAATCAGGATTTAACCCTAACCTAACCCAAAGGTTTATGTTTGAGTTGGTGCTATATGGCCATAAAATGCCTCTTTTTTTGACAATGAAAATAATCATGAAAACTCTATGATTGATGGAAGCATGTAATTTGCTAGGTTATGTTAGTTATAATGCTTCGTGACAGTTCATATCCTAAAATAATTAACTTGTTACGGCATGACGTTACATCATGTGCATCATGTTCATAATCAGAATACAGAAATGAGTGGAGATAGCACAAGACCGTGATGTCTTTCTTACTAGAGTAATAGGGTATGTGTTGGGGGAAGTTGTATTTCATGCTACAGTATGTATGAATCAAATGTCTTTGATCGATGATGTCGATCGATGTCTTTGATCAAATGACGATAGGAATAAATAGCAAATTTGACCTGTTTTACAGACAATAATGCAGGTTCTCAAGATAAAGATGTAAAGAAATCAGCTGTTGACTTGTCAGTGTGTGTGTGGGTGTCTGTGTGTGTGAGGTTTCCTGAACGCTGAGATTAGCTTTTTCTCCGTCACAACTTTCTCCCCCTCCACACACCTTCTCTCTTTCTCTCTCTCTCTCTCTCTCTCTCTCTCTCTCTCTCTCTCAGACCCCCTGCCCTCTGTGTCTCCTCGTAGTCTGCCTTCACATCTGGATCTGCCATCAGCCATGGAGGGAGAGAGGGTGGAGGCTCCTGTACCATCAGTGCCAGACTGCCTGGGTCAAACAAACACTCCAACTCCCATTTATCATGCTAACAAAACACACACACACATAGACACACACATGCATGTACAGACTCGCACACACACACACACACACACACACACACACACACACACACACACACACACACACACACACACACACACACANNNCACACACACAGAGAGAGAGAGAGAGAGAGAGAGAGAGAGAGAGAGAGAGAGAGAGAGAGAGAGAGAGAGAACATCTTGAAGATTAGCACTCAACCTTTGGGTTCACACATCTTTGAGCATGAGTGCGTGTGAAGCTGGAAATGTATGACTGCAGTGTCGACAAGGATCTGTGCACTTGCTGCACGTGTGTGTGTGTGTGTGTGTGTGTGTGTGTGTGTGAAAGTATAAGACCTGTAAACTAAGGATGCAGAGAACTCCACTGTTCAGCCCTTATCAACACACACACACACACACACACACACACACACACACACACACACACACACACACACAGAGGTTTGTCTTGCTATACTTGTGAGGACCTTCCATTGACATAATTATTACTGCAGCTAATTAATGCTAACCCAAACCCTAACCCAGTAATGAAAAGGCAACATTTGGGCTCTTTGTTTTATATTTTTGTTAAAAACTACAGCAAAAAAAAAACCACTTTCCTTATGGGGACCATCAAAATATCCCCACAAGGTCAAAAATATCAGATATTCCAATACTTGTGGGGACATTTTGTCCCCACAAGCATATACAAATATGACACACACTCACACACACACACACACACACAAACACACACACATTGCTACAGCTGGTTAGTCAAAAGAGAGGAAGAGAGAAAAAAAAGATATTTTACACAGATATTACACACCGATAAGAACAGGATGTTCAGAAACTCCCAAGAACATTCATATTTTAAACCTAAACCCTAAAACCCTAAATAATTGTGCTTATAAAAATGTCTTTTGTAGAATAAAACATTGCTTGATATATGTACTTATGCAAAAGAAAATGCAAAAATACCCTACATCTTTGGTCTACACAGCTGTACAGCTTGATCTTTGGTAGATTCATGAATATGCATGAATATGCAAATTAGAAACGCCCCCTGTACTGTATTGCTGCCATGCTAAAAAAAAAAAAAAAAACCTAGCTGGCTAGTTAACATCCCACGACTCACCAACAGGTTCTGTAGCTTCATCCTTGCTAAGTGATCTCACACCTGATGATCTACAGAGTACTGAGACATTTCCATATAGATTTTTTATGTAAATTCAACAAGTTCCTGAACAGTTTCTTCTCATCCCAAACTGTTTATCAGAGCCTTTTGCACAGGCACAGGAACAAAGGCCACATGACTTGAAGGTGTTAGAGTCAGAAACATTGCACCTTCATTGCAAGCATGGAAAAACAAGACCAAAATGCTCACTATTGCTGAGGTGTGTATATGTGTGTGTGCTTGTGTGTGTGTCATTAATGCTTCACTCTGCACTAAAGCTGAGTTACTGGTTAGCTGCTGTGGTTGTGCTTTTGCAGCAGCAGGAAGCAACGCACGCTCTATCTTTGCAAACGCTAATGGAAAATTCAGCCGAACAGAAAAATGTGTGTGTGTGAGAAAACGTGTGACTCGCATTTGCACACCATCTTAAAGTCAAGCGCTGCTATAGCTGTGTGTGTGTGTGTGTGTGTGTGTGTGTGTGTGTGCGCGCATTAATGTCAACTTGAGGTTGCGCAGATTCATCCCAATTATGTGTTCTCTCATCTAAAGTTACTCCTAATCAATTACATGACAATTAATAGTAAGTGAAGAATAATATAATGAATTGAGTATTATGGGATGTTTGATAAAAACTGAAACAATGCTCCAAACTGTTTTAATAAAAATAAATTTAACACACACACACCCTGTACCCCACCCCCATAATTACTCATATTACAGTGATTCTTACTACAGAGCTTTTGACACTAAGACCTAAGTTCAGGATCCCTTTAAAGTGGTACACTTTTTACTGAGAAGCTATATGCTGCTAGATCAAACCCATCATGATGCTTCTTCTTGTCTCTTCCACCTTTAACACAGGTCATTGTAATATCCTTCTGTCCATCCTTATCAGCATGATACAACATGGTAGCATCATATCAGGATAAGTGCTGTTGTTGCTAAACTGCCACAGACAAGGTTGCCTAAATCTAGTTACATCCAGTGTTCCCAGGATGGGCCCTTTATCCACGGTGATTCTGTCCAGGATAAAGTGGTTACTGAAGATGAATGAATGGATAAGAGTATAGAAGATTCGCATCTGCTCCATGCAGACTTTTTACTGGTGTTCCACAAGTCTCAGTGCTTGGTCCTCTCCTCTTGTATCTATAAATGGCTTTATGTGGTAATAGAATACAACAATTATCCTAGCACAGTTTAATAGTTGCTATAACCAGGTTTAGATTATGCTAGAGGTTCTAGAACTATGTTAGGTTTATGCTAGAGTTGCAAGAACCAGGTTGAGATTATGCTAGTGTTGCTAGAACCAGTTTAGGTTATGCTAGAGTTGCAAGGACCAGGTTATGGTATAGCTGCTAGAATGATTTTAAGATTATGCTAGTGTTTCTAGAATCAGGTTAAGATTATGCTAGTGTTGCTAGAATCAGTTTAAGATTATGAGAGAGTTGCTAGAATCAGGTTAAGATTATGAGAGAGCTGCTAGAATGAGGTTAAGATTATGCTAGTGTTGCTAGAATCAGGTTGAGATTATGAGAGAGTTGCTAGAATGAGGTTAAGATTATGCAAGAGTTGTAAGAAACAAGTTGAGATTATGCTAGTGTTGTAGAACAAGGTTAAGATTATTTTAGAGTTGCTAGGACCAGGTTAAATTCAGCAACACTGCTTGTCTTTATGCTACTCTTGCTACAATCAGGTTAAGATTATGTTAGTGTTGCTAGAATCCGGTTAAAATTATGCTAGAGTTGCTAGAATCAGGTTACAAGTATGTTAAAGTTGCAAGAACCAGGTTAAGATTATGCTAGTGTTGCTAGAATAAGGTTAAGATTATGCTAGACAGGTTGAATTAGGTTAAGATAATGTTAAACTTGCTGGACCCAAGATTATGCTAGATTTGCTAGAATCAGGTTAAGAAAATGTTAAAGTTGCTAGAATCAGGTTAAGAATATGTTAGTGTTGCTAGAATCGGGTTAAGATTATGCTAGAGTTGCTAGAACCAGGTTAAAATTATGCTAGAGTTGTAAGAAGTAAGTTGAGATTATGCTGGTGTTGTAGAACCAGATTAAGATTATTTTAGAGTTGCTAGAAACAGGTTAAGTTCAGAAACACTGCTTGTCTTTCTTAAATTTCCCCTATATCATTTCATTGCTACCTTTCCTCCACTAGCATTCTGAAGATATCCACGTTAGATCTAAAACCCTGATGCTTACCTACAGATCCAGGAATGCACCATCAATTTTGGTACCTGACGATCATAAACAGGTTTAGCCATCAGCTGGCAGATCAGGATTTCAGCAGAGCAGGCCACAGTTCTTGAAAAAAATAGTGCAGCAGAACCAATAACTAGATGAAAAAACCTGCTGGCATTCATCGACTCTAAACACAAACCAGTGCGGCTTCTGTAGCAGATCCTTTGCTGCACCATAGCCAATCACATGCCTTTATGTTAGCTATTTAGCCGAAGGCAACACATTGCACCATCACCATTAATGGGGCAGCCGTGGGCTTGTGGTTAAGGAACCAGCCTTGTGATCGGAAGGTCACCGGTTCAATCCCCACAACTGGCAA
>JAOVVH010000002.1:22904043-22916707 GCA_028566435.1 Scorpiodoras heckelii
GAAAGTAATGAGAATGAAATTCCCGTACTCCCTAGGGCTTACGTATTGGGATGGCGGTTCAGGTCAGTTAGAAAGGGATCTCAGATAAACAGTAGGACCCGTTTCAGAGCCTTCGCAGTTCCTAGACATTAGTTTTGGGAAATGCCGCTGAAGTGCTTCATCACTGGAACAACAGAGCACAGAGGAACAGAGGAATTTCATTCTCATTACTTTCCGGACAGACCTTGCACATTTGACTCTCAAGTCAAAAGCTCATTGGCTTTCGTTGCAAGTGCAGTCATTCTTTATAAACTTTTGATGCACTGTGCTGAGCCTCACCACTGGAAACCCATCCAGCATTTTAGCACCTTATTTTAAAGGTGGCATATTACGAAATTCACTTTGACTTTTATGCACATACGGTTGGGTCTCTACTAGCCGTGCCTACCAACCCACAAACTTTGACCCATCAAAACTCAGTCGGTTCTTTGTACACTGCCTATTTTAGCCCATTAACATGCCACTGTTATCTTGCCCTGTGACAAGTGTGAAGGAAGAAAACTAAGAAGTAGGTGAAAGAGAGAAAGCAGGTGATGGAGGCTGACAAACTGCTTCAGCTTCTTCCGTTCAGACACTAATTTGTAGCCATGTGTGAAGTCAGAATGTCACTCTGGATCCACTCGAGCCTGAGATGCTGCTTGTGCGATGTGGGAGGAAAACCCTTCCTTCCTCTTCTGAAGAAACGAGAAGCTCCTCCTGGAGTACTGCTGAAGCCTGTAATTTAGTTACCGAGTACGTCACTTATTCTTCATTAGCCGAAATCCATTACTGGGCTTTATGCAAACTCGAAGGGAATTCATCAAACTCATCATTCTCACTGCTCTGTGCGCCACGTTCCTCCGAAGCCCCATGACAGAAAGAGAAAAAGAAAGATCGTGAATGACTCAGCAGGCTGAGACCTTTCAGAGTAGCGCCAGCTATTAAACCATGTTAATGAATCCTGTAGATAAATAATTAATAGGAAAGCAAACACATTGAAACAGATGAAGAACTAAATAAGCAAGGCTACAGAGACCACGCAGTTCAAGAGGAGAACACTATGTAATCATATGGTGTGTGTTTAAGTAACACAGATCACATCTGCGTAATGTCGGTTATATTTCCGCAGAGGATATTTACACAGCACAAACATAATCTCATGGACAGCCATTACGCACGCAGTACTGAGACTTATTTTATTTGCTTTTAGCTGTTCAAAGCTGATTGCCAGCCTAAGCATTAAGTCATTTTTAACGTCTTGGTCATGATACTTATTGTCTATGCAGGGGTTTTTGGGACAAAATGAATTAAATCAATCAGTCAATCAATCAATACATGGCATCATGCAGCAATAAATGAAAAAAAGTAAAATTAAAAAAGGATTATAAAAAATGTATTGCGCCATAAAATGTATATATAATAATTAAATACGCCATAAAATGCATACATAAACTAATTACTACATTATTATTTACACATTTAATGGCACATTTAATGATTATTTATAAAGTTAATGGCATATTTAATTATTTATACATTTAATGGCATATTTAATGATTATTTGTTAGTGCTGTCACGTGATAAATGTTTAAAATCACGTTAATCGCACGAATAATTTTTTTAATCGCACATTAATCGTGGTTTTAATGCACATTTTGATTTGTGTTGTACGTGCAGGTCGGCATCAAAGGACCATTGATAATGTTGTTGCTGTTTATCACTGGTCTGTTTTAAGAGAAACAACTGTTGAATGTTGCCTCATTATTCACTTGACTTTATTTGATAAAAGTTTAATATTAACGATGATTGATGTCTTTTCATTTTTTAAAATAAAAAATAGCTTTTGTCTTTCGTTCATCTGATATACTGTTTATAGTTGGAGTTTAATTAAAGGCATCGATTCGCCAATTAGAGTAACGCGGCATGTTGTAACCGAAGAGTAAGTTTATGTTCCAACCAAAACATTAGAAAGTTAAAATACATCAAAGTTAAAATACATCATAGACATTTCATCACTTCTATTTCAAAAGGGTGTACAGCGTATAAAATGAGTCTGAACAGTTGTTTATCATGTTAAATACAGCCGAGTGCTGTCTTGTAGAACACAACCAATCAGCTGTCCGCTGTTGATGACGTTAACGATTATTTATACAATTTATGGCATATTTAATTATTATTTATACATTTTATAACACATGTAATTATTGTTTATACATTTAATGGAACAATTAATTATTATTTATACATTTTATGGCATATTTAATTATTTTTTATACATTTTATAACACGTTAAATTATTATTTATACATTTAATGGAACATTTAATTATTATTTATACATTTTATGGCATATTTAATTATTATTTATACATTTTATAACACGTTAAATTTTTATTTATACATTTAATGGAACATTTAATTATTATTTATACATTTTATGGCATATTTAATTATTATTTATACATTTTAGAACATTTAATTATTATTAATACATTTTAAGGCACATTTAATTATTTACAATCACTTTTAATTTTTTTTTTTTTATTTATTGCCACATGATGCCATATTATTTATTGACTAATTGATTGATTGGTTTAATTAATTTTGTTCTCATTAAAATCACAAATATCTGAGTGGGAAGGAACTGAAGTTACCAGCATAAAACCTGCCAGACATGGAACTTTTCCAGAACTTCGCTTCTCTCTTGTTTCTTATTTTACTTGTTTGTTTCGTGACAGTTTGTACTGCATGTAGGTGAGACTTGTGTTTCTCTTGAGGGAACAGGGATGGAGCATGGAGAGAAAGCGAAAGAAGTAAAGCGTCAATGCGAGTTTATACGTGTTAAGTTCGCAAACGGTAACAGAAGCTGCAGGCGGATGAACTGGTTCTGAAAAGAAACAGTACTGGATCCGTCGTCTGGCGGTGGTTTCGGTATCGCAGGGTTTCAAGACGCTGAACAATCAACGGCTATCTGCAAGGATATGCAGTAAGGCCACTGCCACAAAAAGCAGCAATACCACAAACTGGCTTCGATTTCCCATTTCTGCATACAACATTAAAGTTGTTCCAACAGAAAGCACTAATGTACACAAACAAGAATGTTTTAATACAGACATGTGTCATGGACTATTAGACTCATCACATTACTGTGACTACAGGCATGAAAGGGTTAAATCGAGCCTTTCTGAACTGCTTTAGAGGAGATCTCAAAATATTAGGAAATATATTTATAATGTATTCTGATAAAAGCTAAAAATAACAAGTGAGTGTAGAGAAAGTGTACCGGACAGAAAGTTTGAGAAAGTGCATGAGAGACTGTGTGCGAGTGACCCTGCACTCACACCACCAGCAACAACAACTGACAAAGCAGCGACAGACACCATTCGTTCCCGGTGTTCAACAAAAAAGTCCAACTTTATGCGAATGAGCAGCGACGGAGTCGAGCGACGGCCGATCATACGGTAGGTGCGCTTTTCTTGCATACGTTGTCTACGAAACGTTTTCTATAATATCACCCTCAAGCACCTCCAGTGTTGTCTCCGCGCATGGACAGCTGCGGCTGTGAAATGATTTTGGGCTTTGCGGGCCATGGTGAAATGGTAGTGAAAATAGATATAAATTTCTAACATTTTTTAGTATATTAATTGTAAAGTGTAATAAACTGATACATCTCCTGTCAATACATTTGCAGCCCACTTCCTCAGGACTGCATTAGCGACGCCCACGAGCTGGCTGCAAGAAACGGCTAGGCGACAGCGGCGCAGGTCACATGAGAGTCGGTGCAGCAGGTTATCTACCATGTTAACGCTGAGTGAGGTAGAGGTTGCCCTGCCTCTGATAAAGCAAGGACAAGCCTGTAATTATCATGGTTTTTCTCCATTCTCCCGCTCCCTCTCCCTCTCTCACACACACACACACACACACACACACACACACACACACACACACACGCACGCACGCACGCACACACGCACGTCTCAATCCATCTGACGGACTAGCAGTCAAATCAGGTACACTCTGCAGTGAGGGACTAGATGATGTCATCATATCATAGGCCAGAGCAGGAAGTGATGTCATTCTAGTGCTGACACAGCAACTACATAAATAACCACAAACATATGCACACTGCATCACAGCTAAGTCAGGAGACGGAGAGTGATGACAACTGAGAATGTGTGTGTGCGCACAAGAGCGCGAGAGAGAAAGAGAGAGAGAGAGAGAGAGAGAGAGAGAGAGAGAGAGAGAGAGAAAGTGAGCAGAAGGAAGAACGTAATCCTCTAATCGCCCAAAGCTTCTTGTCCGTCCGTCCTGCTGTCTTGGTTCAGCATCCCACCACCCACCTCTATCTCTCTCTCTGTATGTGTGTGAGAGTGAGACTGTAAGACTCAGCAGTGCTGCTGGCAGACACATGAACAGGAAACGATTGGATTGAAATGTAATACGCTTTGCAGAAAGCTGGTCCTGGCTGAAGGACAGACAGAGCGTACACACAATTCAGTTCAGCTCTACTGAGTGCTAGGAAATAAAGAGTATACACACATACACACACGCATAGCATAGCAAAATGTCAGAGGGGTAGGGATTTGTGAATAGTGCTTGCCATTTACATACCACTATATCTGACCAAAAAAGGCATTAATCCCTCACCATCACTTCATATCCCCTCTGAGGTCTGTCCAGAAAGTAATGAGAACGAAATTCCTGCAATCTGCAGGGCTTACACATGGGAATGGTGGTTCAAGGTCAGTTAGAGTGCGAGCTCAGATAAACATTAGGACCCGTTTCGGTTGCGTTCTAGCCTGTGCAGTGACCAGATGTTTGTTTTTGTGAAACCCTGCTGAAGTGCCTCGTCACTGGAACAACACAAGCGAATTTGGAGCAACGGTACGGTCAAATTCTGTGTGAAAATCAGTAAACGTGCACCAGAAACTCTTGAAATATTGAAGAAAAGTTATGGGCAAGATACCCTATGGTGAGAGAGCCCAAGTTCTGAACAGAGTGATCACTGGAGATGAATCATGGGTGTTCGGGCAAATCAAAAATCAAGTCACTGTTTATCGTCTTTTTTGATTCTCGAGGGATCGTCCGTAAAGAATTCGTAGCAGAAGGCCAAAGGGTAAATGGAACATTTTAGCTTGGAGTTTTGGAGCGTTTGAGGAAGAGGGTTTTGCGTGTGCGCCATCAGATCACCTCTTCATGGATCCTCCATCATGAAAACGAACACCGAGTCACACTTCACTTGCTATGAGAGAATTTGCGGCAAAAAAAAAACAAAAAAAAAACAAACAAAACTTTCCAGTCCTTCCACACCCACCCTATAGCCCTGACCTGGCACTGCATGATTCTTTTTGTTCCCCGAGATTACAATACAGCCCAAAGTGTGAGCCCTATGGAGCATGGGAATTTCATTCTCACTACTTTCTGGACAGAGCTTGTATTAGGAAGAATGTTGAGTTTAGGAGTCTTTACTGGACCTATTACTCCGTCTTTATCATTATGAATTCACATGAACCCTTTTTATTATCATCATGGATTTGTTTAACATGATTCACGGCCTGGTTTAATGCACAGTCACCAGGGTTATGAACAAGGATAAGATCATCCTAATATCCTTGGCCACATTAATGGAAAAATGCATTTGGAAAGCAGCTTTGCAGTGTGTGTGTGTGTGTGTGTGTGTGTGTGTGTGTGTGTGTGTGTGTGTCAGTTCTGCAGTATTTTCTGTCTCATCCTGCTCTTTGTACTGGAATGTAAAGTATTTGACTCAGGCTCCTCCCAATAAGGATTTCAAATGGTTTTCTCTCGCTCTCTCTCGCTCTCTCTCTCTCGCTCTCTCTCGCTCAGTCACATACACAGACAAACATTCTCTCTCGCACTTTCCCTCCTTCTCTCTCCTGTGATAACCGTTAACTACAAGCCATAGAGATGAAGCTCACACGATATATGCACACAGTACCACCTGCCTGACCATGAACGCTTCGCCACGGCGACATGTTGCCTCGGATACCCTGTTGACAAGAAGACGGGTGGCCAAGTTCAGGTCTAGCAGAACAAACATCGAAATGAATGCATTTATTTTTCAGTTTGCTGTTCTGTGACATGTAACACATTTACACCCTCAACTAACTCCCCTTGGATATGGAGCAAACAAATAACTAGCATCTGCTTTGTGATGTTCATTTCTGCTAACTTCTTTGTGATTACATTTCTGCTAACTTCATTATTTTATTCTGTAGTTAGAATTGCAGACTTGGACTTACGTCGGACTTAGGCTTGTTGTGTAAGACCTAAATGTAATACCACTGTGGCGAGAAACAGCACGTTTTTCCTGAGAGCTGATTTTAATCTCACTTAATCTCACTAGTGACTCAACTTGAAAGTAGGACATGAAATGAAGGGATTCAGGCTGGGACTTGGACTTAATGTAGGATACTAACAATACGAGAGGCACATTTACAGTCGCTGAGCTCCTCAGTACTGCACAACTCATTCTACTGCCTGTGTGTGTCTGTGGAGATTGTCTGGCAATGTGCTTTTACGGGTGTGGCTGAAACACTTGAACTCAATCTCTAGGATGCAGACACATACATCTGGCTAAATAGTTATACACTGAAGTGCCAGAAAAACTGGTAAAATACACAGCAATGACACCTATGCATGTCATTGGATGCATCCGCCAGTGTGTATATAAAGCGATAGACATCTGTGGAAGCTTGTAGAGCTGTTTCTGCCGAGAGAATGGCAAGTTATCATGATTTTCAACACGGTTTAATAGTTAGAGCTCATGAGATGGGTCATAGCATTTCGGAGGTAGAAGCAAAGTTTGGATTTTCACGTATAAGCATTTCAAGGGTGAACTGTCACTACAAGAACTCCGGCAAAACCTCAAACTTACGATAGCAGTGTGGCTGTAAAAAGACTCTGGATGAACGTGACCAGCGTCGGCAGGCAAGAATCGTATCACGTCATAGACGTGCAACACTGCCTCGAGTAACATCAGAATTCAGTGCTAGGGACTCAACAAACATGAGCATGAGGACTGTGCAACGTTCCCTCCAAGATCCCGTGGGGGACCTACCAAGTATTAACTGCTATACCAGTTTTTCTGGTACTTCAGTGTATAACTGTATAGCCAGATGTACGTGTCTGCATCCTAGAGCTTGAGTTCAATTGTTTCAGCCACACCCATAAAAGCACATGGCCAGGCAATCTCCACAGACACACACAGGCAGTAGAAGGAGTTGTACTGAGGAGCTCAGCAACTGTACATGTGCCTCTCTTATTGTTAGAATTCTACGTATCCCACAAGTCAGTTCTTGAAATTTTGGCTCGATCCGGGTCGACTGTAAACGCTATTATTGTGACTCACAGTGCGGGAACGCTGAGTGCTGAAGCGTGTAAAAAGTCATCTAGGACATGGCTACAAACGCAGGGTGTATGTGTGTGTGTGTGTGTGTGTGTGCGTGCCAAGCTTTTAATCACTTGTATAAACTGTGTGCACAGTTGCCTACCCACTCGATTTCTCTCACTAGACGCTTAGTCATTCTTACAAAGGGTCAAACAAACGTGCCGTACTGCGAGCAATCAAACAGAGATTGGCGTGTGAGATTGAGAAGAGCCGAGCTGAGCTGCTGTGATACTACACAAAACAAACACCACCTGCTCGAGCCCATTCACACACATGCCAATCAGTCAACACGCAGACGTCGTGTTATGCAGCTGATCCCTGGGCTTTGTGTCGCACACGATAACACACTGACACAAGGATGCTCTGAGTAACGCTGGTGTACAACCAGATGGGCACGAAGGCATTATCAACTGTCATATCCGGTTAACTGCTTAAAATATCAACAGTTTGGCACCAGTTTTGTGAAAATAGACAAAAGATCAAACGAGTTCACAAAAGTAGGCTTCTCATACTATGTATATTAGCTCAAAATCAAAATGGGTGGAGCTCAATGGCTTTTGAGGCTTTTTGCTTTGGCAGAACACAAGTAATCGGGTTGTTTTACTCTTTATGAGATAGGAGCGAAAACAACCCTGCACTACAGAGCCAATAGCAGACCAGTGGATGTCCCTTTAACTCACTGAGTACCAAAAGTTTTAGAAAAATGTGGTGTTTCGACGTCCTACACTCTGAATGACTCTCGAGTGGAGCAACAGAACAGCATTCACCTGTGGATTGAGAGTTCGAATCCCAGTGACGCCATAGCCATCCGTGACTCCGTGGGAGTCCAAACGTGCAAAAATGGTCATGTTGTCTAGGTATAAAAGGTGTTTTAGTCCTCTCTACATCATCACAGCCACGTCAACCAATCATAGGTGTCTCTCAGCTCATGTATGCAGAAGAGGGCAGATAGGGCTCTCCTCCAAGAGTGTTACACTGTCCTACGACGCAGCATGAGTAGCAGCTCGAAAAGATGCAGTTGGATGGGCTCGAGTGTTTTGGAGGAAGCACGTGTTAGGCTTCAAACTCCCAAATTCGTAGCTGTTGTATCATAGGTCACACCTGACTGGTGAGTAGGAACTGGCAAAGACTAAATTCAGACAAAAATCAGGTGAGTTTTCTTGTACTATTTGACCTATTTGGGTGATTTCAGTCCGAGTTATTATTTGTCATGTTATCCCTTTCCCAACGCTTTCTCTAAAAGGCTACAAGAAATGAATGCATTTCTATCTTCAGTGTTATTAAATGGATGCATAAGCACATTACTGCGCTGCTCTTATGCTTATATGTCAAAAGTGTCATCAAGTCAGCAGAACACACAAGCAGAACAGATGCATCTGAGACCTCCGTATCTAAATTCCTAAATCGCAGAGCGTCAGGCGTTCCTACTCTCAGATCTGTACACCTACATTCCATAAGCATGTAATGTATAAAATATACATGAGCTAAGACAGTCATGCCTGATCTGATGTGTGTCCGGATGCAGAATAAATCAGCATGAAATCGGACTCGTCACAGTTAACATGAGGGACAAGAAACAAGAAAACACTTAATTTCAGCATGAGCCTGATTAGGATTAGTACATGACATGGCCTTTTGGATTTGGACGAGATTTTTTTTGTGCATTTGTGCTGAGACATTGCAGATAAAAATGGAGTAGTGTAACAGATTTTATTCTCTCTTCAGTGTCTATGCACCAAAAAAATGACATGAGAGCAGTTATAAAAACCCAGAGAGAACACGGTACATAATACTGACTGACTGATATAATATCGATGTTGTGATCAATTATGTCATAACACATTATTCTGAGATTACAATTATCTGTACTTCAACATTTTAACATGTATTTGACAATTACAAACTGATTTGTAGCTGTTGACCAGATATGCAAAAATATACAGTATATACACTAGACCTATATTTACAAAATGCATTTCCAGAAATCTGGGACACTTTCTAAAAACGCAATAAAAACTGAAATCTGTAATTTGTTAATTCATGTAAACCTTGATTTAACAGACGAAAGGACAAAAAGATTTCCAGTGTTTTCAATGGCAAACTTAATTCTACTTGTTAAATATGAACAAATGTAGAAATTGATGCCTCAAAAGAAGTTTATATAAAATGAAAAAAATGTTTACTGTCCTGAATTACAATGCATTTCTGTAGATAATGTTTGCTGGCAGTCTCTTTGCAAACTTACATCACAATATCAAGCAAAATGATATTAAATAGAAAAGTATTTAGTAAATGATATTTGGTTATGTCTCTCACCCAAATGTTACACACTGTGCTCTCACACACACACACACACACACACACACACACACACACACACACACACACACACACACACACACACACACACACTATCATTTACGTAAAATGTATTCAAGAGACTTGAACTATATAAAGTGCTTTTTGTAAAAACAACATTGCTTTTTATTTTTAACTGGAAAATTTATACTTTTTTTAAAGTGAAAATCCTGAATTTGTATTATTTACTTCTATGTCTTCTAAAAGGTGTAATGTAAATGACAATAATATAATATCATACCATAACCATAACTATAGAAAGTAACTACACTGAAGTGCCAGAAACACTGGTACTGGAGCCTATGCAAAGTACACAGCAACGAAACCTATGCATGTCATTGGTTGCATCCACCAGTGTGTATATTAAAGCAATAAACATCTATGGAAGCTTCTAGAACTGTTTCAGAGGTGAGAATGGCAAGCTGTCACGATTTTGTGACTTTCAACACGGTTTAGTAGTTGGAGCTCGTGAGATGTGTCACAGCATTTCAGAGGTAGAAGAAAAGTTTGGATTTTCACGTATGAGAATTTCAAGGGTGTAACCGTGACTACAAGAATTCCCGCAAAACCTCAAACTTACGACAGAAGTGTGGCCGTAAAAAGACTCTGGGTGAAGGTGACCCGCGTCGGCTGGCAAGAATCGTTTCACGTGATAGGCGTGTAACCCTGCGTCAAGTAACATCGGTATTCAATACTGGGGCTTCAACAAACATCAGCATGAGGACTGTGCAACGTTCTCGCCAAGATCCCATGGGGGACCTACCAAATATTAACTGGTATACCAGTTTTTCTGGTACTTCAGTGTAAAGTTACATTAACCTGCCATAATAATTCATTTATAACCCTGCCATTGCTCTCTGATCTGAAATCTAATCAAAATCAAGAATGACCTAAATCAAAGATTACCGTTCCTGTCACTATTGTTTCCTCTGAACCACTGTTCTACCAACATGCAAATTGTTAATTAAGAATCAATTAATAAAACTGAATTAAAAAAAAGATTTCTACATCTTTCATAGCTAAGAAACAGAAACAGCAGGTGTTCACTGCAGCCCTTTCATCCTTCAACACATTAAAATTCAGAAAGAGCAGCTAATGTTGTTGCCATGCTGGTTATTTAATACCATGACAACAGGACAGCATAATGGCACACACTAAACTCAGAGGGACAGCGCCGGTGCGAAAATATCAGTGTGTCGTTAATGATAAACACTGCTAATACCAGGTTCCTGAAAGTTTATAAGTTGCTGGAAATGTCAAAGTTAAATAGGATCTTACTCTGTATTTGCATGTATAATGCACCAAACCACAATCTACCACATACAGAGGCTTTTATAGCTACTTGGATCCTTTAACTCTACAGCTTTTTCCATATTTTGTACTGCTGTTCATTAAGCAGGCACTGAAAACTGGAAACTAGTCACGGCTGAAGGCAAGAAGGATTGAGCCAAAGAAATGAACGGCAGAAGATCGCAGAAGAAAACCTGCTCTATTCCGAAAGTGACTAGAGACTGAGACCTCCCAGCGACCTTCCATTGCAACTGCACACATTGTGAACACCTGGGAACACTGTTTAAGAAAAAAGCCACACAAAATTTTGACTTCCTTTACTTTATGACTGTTTACTGAACATTATAGTGTTTTCTTTTATGTAGAAACATCTTCATTATTTTTGCTTTACAGCGAGTCTTTGCATGTGCCTAAGACTTCTGCATCGTACTGGACAGTAATTACCTGGTAAGTTTTACTGAGCATCTTGAAGAATCTGCCACAGCTCTTCTGGAGACTTTGACTGTCACACGTACATCTTTTTTCTTTGCATGCAAAAGCCTGATTAAATCCATTTCAATTCCAGTTATTATCGTGTTGTATATTCTAAGGCACTGTAGTGCATTAACTGGGAGAAAAAATAATGAAGAATATCTAACACAGTTAGAAAACAACCACTGCACAATTAGCAATGAACTCTACTGCTTAATACCCAGTGATTTAATTTCAGTTTGCAAATTGCTCTTCCCATGGCTAAACTTGAGATAATCATGGAAACAACTCATATCTGGTAATAACATTTTTGGCAATTATTGTAAGATGAATATTTAATACCATAACAGCACAAGCCTGTTACAGTATTACTGAAACCAATGTACTCATATTAAAGTTCTTATAAAAACAAACAAACAAACAAAATAACAGGAAATGAACAGAATTACATCACCTCTTGAGTGAATAACGGTATTTCTGAAAGCCGTCAGTGTTTCAGCCAATTCAAAATGGGATCATTTACATTCTCCCAGTCTGCTGTGATAATCGTACAGCTCTGGCAGAATAAACTCGCTTCACAATTAAATGTTTATTATATTTATTACCATCACCAGAAATATATAACTCACTAACCTTCTCACACAAACTTTACACATTCATCTGCAATCATCTATATTTATTCAGTCAGTACATGCTAACTATTTTATTTCAGCTATAGAGCAACATTTGTTTTATTCCAACACCTGCCACTTTATCATATCACTTTACTTAAAAGTTACGTATTGTTGGTTTGTACTTGTAAGATTTTGCATTACACAGCATCTGTGTAATTTGAACTCAACGATCTATCAAGTACATGTCAAATAAGCACAGAACATTTCCAAAAAGAAAAAGAAATTTGACTCAAGGTTCATGTAAGTTTGATGAAACAACTTAAGTTTCAGTAACTGAACAAACTATTAAAAACATTCAAATATACAGTACCAATCAAAAGTTTGGACAGTTTAATTCAGTGGTTTTTCATGATTTAAAAATGTTCTGCTTTGTAGATTAACACTAAAGTCATCCAAACTATGAAGAAATACATATGGAATTATTTAGTAAACAAAAAAGTGTTAAA
>JAOVVH010000002.1:22959003-22969221 GCA_028566435.1 Scorpiodoras heckelii
CACACACACACACACACACACACACACACACACACACACACACACACACACACACACACACACACACACATATTCATGCAAGCAAATATGTCCTCCTTAACACAAAGCCAGGCTTGGTAAAGTTGTTGAGTAAAAATAAATATAAAATTTCTATCCTTATTCTCATTAGTGATGTGTTTTTTAAAGACACATACTTTGGTTTTATTTAAACAAGATTTTAAAAGATATTAAACATTAAGAGAGGTCAAGTTGAGGCAGAATAATGGCACATAAAGGCCAGGACAAAATAAAAATGATATCCGGAAAAATTACAGAGATTCAGCTGCAATGGAATGATCTAATTTTATGAAGCTTGTTTTGAAGACTGAGATTAATTTAAACTGGACAAAATTACAGACAGTGTAGAATTTTAAGTCTTTTCCTGGGCCACAATTGGTCTTAAGTTCATTTATCCATGTGGTATGGAGCTGAAAATAGATTTAAAAATACACTAGATTTTTCATGTTATTTTGCTTGCTAGCATGGCATGATAAAATTATGTGGCCAAAAGTATGTGGACACCTGTCCCTTATACCCATACTCTTATAATAACTGTTTCATTTCTGGGAAGGCTTTCTTCTTCCTCTTCTTCTTCTTCTTCTTCTTCCTCTTCCTCTTCTTCTTCCTCCTCCTCTTATTATTATTATTATTATTATTATTATTATTACTATTATTATTATTATTATTATTATTATTATTATTATTATTATTATTATTATTAATCTTTAGTGCAGTGGTGTCCAATCTTATCCAAGAAGGGCCAGTGTGGGTGCAGGTTTTCTTTCCAACCAACCAAGCAAAAGCCACACACTACTGAGAGTGAAGATCCACTGATTAGATCCATTGATTAAAAACATTTGAAATGAGATGAAACGAGATCCTGCCAGACTGGAAGGAAAACCTGCACCCACGCCGACCCTTTGTGGACAAGATTGGACACCCCTGCTTTAGTGCATGCTTAAAGACTCAGACAGTGACAGATTTCCATGTGTTAACCCTAAAAAACCTTAAAAATATACTAAATGCTAAATCATTTACTGCCACTCTTATTAAGCCTGAAAGTCACCTCGGGGACTTGAATGCTCAAATTTGTATGACCAAAAAGCAAGTGTTAAATTTGTCAAAGCTTATTTCCATTATTATTTTGGCTGCCACTGCAAGCTAGGAGTCATATACTACAGTTTTGGTCAAAATTTTCTTCATCTTCTTTCTCTTCATCTTCCAATTTTTCTCACCGGTTTTGGGTCAGTAATATCATATACTTTGACTTCACCAATTCACATGAAATTTGGTATGGTTGTAGCCCCATATGTCTGAAACTATAAGATTTTTGTCCCTAGGTGTGTGTTGCCCTTCATGCTAGCACCTCCTAAAGTGAGGTAGGCTCAAAGCACACTTTGTGCAATAGATTGAAAACCATTTTCCCAAACTTATGAACTTTATATAGCAAGTTGACCTCTAGCAAAAATCTAGCATTTCAGTAGCTGATATCTTCTGATGTAAAGGTTCAAACTTCATGAAACTTTACAGACTGCATCATTAAAACATTCTTTAGACGGCCACCAAATGTCATGAAATTGCGTTAATAGGGGGTGCCGCAACTGACACTATTCATGTCATTCGTACACTTTCTCTCACTCTATGTGCCAGTCATATTACACAGTGCTATGTGGTAAGTCTAGTTTTTACAAAGAACTTTGCCAGCACTAAAATGACTGTTAAGTTTAAGCTTTTTTTTTTTATTTCACTTGTTTTAAGATAAAGACATTTTGTTTTGGCATTGTAATGTAATGTCTGTATACGACATAGCGTATGTGTGGTATGATCTATTAATATGTCTATATGAAATATTATAAGTAAATATTGGTTGTCTTGTTATTGGAAAAATGACTCAATGTGTATGTGAACATGTTGGTTTATATCTAAGGTATGAAATATGGATCTACAATAATGCAACAAAACAAAGTTTCATAAAAATGGCTATGTGTGAGTTGCAAAAGTATGAGCTTATTTGTGTGCATGTGTGTATGCAGCCATACTGATAGATCTGACAGCATGTCATTATAGTTTTGTGTCATTATAGCCTTGTCGCTGCTAGAGTAAATACTGGTGCATTAACATCTCAAACACAGAGCCTTTAAAAACAAACCAGTAAATACAGACAGCCATGATGCCATGGCAACCGGGAACAAACATGGATTAATACAGAGCTATGCTTTGTTTAACAAACCTCGCACGCACACACAGACTTGTTTTTGTTCGACATTTATGGTTACTGAATCATTATACATTAGGTATTATTTTGCCGGCACCGCCTGCTACAGCAGCAATTCTGACTGAAAACTCTAGTGAGTAGTGAAGATTGTGTGAGTCAATGCAGGTAGCAATCTTTCCTCTGAGAGAGAGTGTGTAAATGAGTGAAAGAGAATTTGGGTATTGCTGTGTGGTTATAACTTTTAAATCTTACAGTTGTATAATTGTAGACATGTTGGACATGGGTTAAGAAATCTATACGAATAATCCACATACACTAATTTCTTCCCTCTGAGATATTCCACAGTCAACTGTGAGTGGTATAATTGAAAAGTGGAAGTGTTTAGGAACCACAGCAACTCAGACACGAAGTGACAGACCACGTAAAGTTGCACAGTGGGGTCGCTGAGGCACATAGTGCATAATAGTCACCAATGCTCTGTTTTCTCAATAACTTCCAAACCTCCTCTAGCATTAACATTAGCACAAAAACTGTGCACCGGATGCTTGATGGCAAGGGTTTCCTTGGCTGAGCAGCTTGATGCAAGCCTTACATGACCAAGCACAATGCCAAGTGTCGGATGGAGTGGTGTAAAGAATGCAGCTGCTGGATTCTGGAGCAGTGGAAACGTGTTCTGTGTAGTAACGAATCACACTTTTCTGTCTGGCAGTCTGATGGACGAGTCTGGGTTTGGTGACTGCCAAGAGAACGTTACCTGCCTGACTGCATTGTGCCAGCTGTAAAGTTTGGTGGAGGAGGGATAATAGTATGGGGTGGTTTTTTCATTGGTTGGCCAAGGCCCCTTAGTTCCAGTGAAGGGAAATCTTAATGCTTCAGCATACCAAGACATTGTGGACAATTGTATGCTTCCAACTTTGTGAGAACAGTTTGGCGAAGGCCCTTATCTCTTCCTGCATGACTTTCCCCAGTGCACAAATCAGGGTCCATAAAGGCACAGTTGGGTGAGTTTGGTGTGGAAGAACTTGATTGGCCCAGATCGAACCCTGATCTCAACCCCGTTGAACACCTAGACTTTGGATGAACTAGAATGGAGATTGCAAGCCAGGCTCTCTTATCCTACATCAGTGTCTGACCTCACAAATGCTCTTCTGGCTGAATGGGCAAAAATTCCCACAGACTCTCAGCATAATCTTGTAGAAATCCTTCTTAGAATAGCGGAATTGTATTTTAGCTGCAAAAGGGGGCACCGAGTCCATATTAATGCCCATGGATTTAGAATGAAATGTCATAAAAGCTCCCGTAGATGTAATGTGTAGGTGTCCAAATACTTATAATCTATATATTGTATGTTCTGATTAGGCGCATGGGAAGAAGAGGATTGAAGCAAGAGGGGCTGCCAAGTTAAAGGAAAAGTGTGACTTTTTTGTGGGATTTTTTTTTTTTTTCATGTTGTCATTTTCTTTACTAAAATAACTTAATTTTGCCATATAATTCTTAAGTTTGTGGGTTTCTATGTGTCCTTTATGTCTGGCACTTGCTTTGACGTAGCCAACACTCCTTTGAATATAACAAGATAGAAATAAAAATGTAGAGTCATAATTAAAGACAACAGTCATGAAAGCCTTCTTTCACTTATGTTTAACAAGAAAAAACCTTAATTTATGCTACAAATGTGTTGATTATGTTGATTCATTGCTTATATGCCACAAAAATGGATGACACTTTCTCTGTTTAAAGTGATCTAGCAGAAGTACTTTTCAAATATTAAACAGATTTGACATTAATATTGTTTAGTCTGTCATTTGTTTAAGTTTGTTAATAGTGGCTTCTGGTGACCAGGTGATGCACTGTTAAGCAATTCACATGCTTTTATTTTAAATTTACAGAAATTATTTACTATGGATCTAATTTAATTTTATACATAACTCATGAGTAATAAGTGAAGGTCATTATGTTAGACAGCTCAAAGTGTATTTTGGGTGCTAATATTCTAATCCTAAATCATCAGCTTGTATTACACAACTAACATGTCTTGGTTCCCGGAATGTTCTGGAAACGTTATTTTTTGGTTATAGGAACATTCCAGAAAAGTTCTGATGCATACTAACCTGGTGTTTGTTGAACGTTCTGTGTTTGCTGGTAAAGTGTGATATTGAAGCACTTCACAGCAAAACCAAGAAACGTTTTTCTTGCAGTGCAGAGTGTAACTGATATTAGCTTGTGCTTATATTCTTTAGTTTGATTTTCTTTTGAAAAAAGAGCTAGCTACATTTTCTTGGTTGATTAGACAATTTATTTGTTGATTTTCACGTAATCATTGTGATATTCATTCATTCATTTATTCATTCTTTCATTCTTTCTTTCATTCGTTCATTCGTTCATTCTGTTTCTCTGTCGCTTGCTTGATGGTCATGTCGTTGGATGTTGGATTGGATCAATATACTGCAATTTATTTTCAGTTCTTGACTTGGCTTCTGTTATGAGTTTATGTTAAGCAAATGAAAATATATATATGTATTAGCATTTATTAATATTTATAATTTAATAGTGATTAATGTTAATATTTTTTATATTTTTGTATATTTATTTAATTATATTTAATATGTTATATAATTTAATATTTAGATTATATATTTATTCATACTTATATTTATTATATTAGAAAATAATGATTTTTTATTTTTTTTTTATAAATAATGCGTGTCTGTGAAGGAGGTTCTCTCTCTCTCTCTCACACACACACACACACACACACACACATACAAACACACACATACTTCACAGTCTGCCAAAACAGCAATAGAGTTAGAAATAAATAACTGGGACACAGCAGATAGAGGGATAGAAGAGAGAAGGAAATAATAAGGGTGATTTTATCCATTAAATAATGCCTCCTGTCACATCAGTCACATTAGTCAACAGTAAACACACACATACACACACACACACGCACACACACACACACATATGCAAGCATACTCACACACAGACTTGCCTTACTATCATCGTGAGGACCTTCCACTGACTTCATTATAAATGAGGCTAATTAATATTATGGTGTACCTAAATCAAACCCTGATCAGTGACAAAATTTTTTAAAAAATCTGTTTTTTTGATAAACGGTGCAGTGTTTATTGAAAAGTAGTTTTCAGATAAATGTCCCCACAATGTCAAAACTGGCGTCCTGTCCTGCTACAGTTATTTTATCCTTAACAATATAAAAACTTCCCCTCATCCACCAACACATGCAGCAGAGAACCATGACCTCAAAATTTAACTAAAAAATAAATACATTTTGCTATGTACCATGAAAAGAACAGAGGTGTCGGATCTACTGTAGCTTCCCTGCCAATCTAGGAGCTGCCATTCTCCAAATCTTAATCCAGCTAAGACTTTACAACTGTCACACACATAAACACCAACACACCTGTTTTCTATTTCTTTCAAACAACTCAGTGTATGTAGGGAACTCGTCCAATTATGTTCTTTCTGAAATGTTGTGAATTATTTGTGAAATCGTTTTTTCTTTGCAATTCTTGGGGTTATTTCCTGTTTGTCGTCTGCCTGTTGGACTGTTGATAAAGACTTTCCCAGACTTACATCCGTCTTCCTCTGACGTTGTGACATGAGGGTTAAGAGCCTTGCTGAAGAAGCTCTTTGAAGTGGGAACACTATCAAAATATAAAGAAAGTGCATTTGTGCAGCTGCGCAGTTCATTCCATCATGGTGTTAGCAATAAGGGCTCCAAAATAGGAAACAATAATCTATGTCAGTATGCAAATAGTCAGCTGGCAGTGGACACACTAAGTAATACCCGTATATGCATATTTTTGGCTCTATCTGACTATTCTTGGTCTACAAGCATTTGTTTCTGAGGCTCCCCTGGTCTGGTTCTTTAAAAATTTCACTGATTGAATAACTATCACCACTATCATCAGTCTATCACCTGAGGACTTCAACTGAAACACCTGCAGTGCCATTTTAGTTACAATTAGAGCTCCAAAGTTGGCTAAAATGCCCGATTTCCACTACCGTTTTCTTGGGCACCATAGATCATAGAGTTGTCATTGAAACTACTGAAGAGCTCTTTTTAAGTTATAACATTGTGCATGTCTTTGATCCAGAACTATTGGGATATTGGACAATTCACAAGCACCAACCATTCTGATTTTGGTAATGGCACAAACTGTGTGATAGTATATGATCACGTGACCAGCATGCTCTGTCTATATTTTTAGTCTATAAGTGCAAAGTAGGGTGGTAAGCACTGGGGAAGAGGATAATCCATCCAGCCTTAAAAACAAGAATAGTTTGCGACTCAGTTTACACCAGTGTTTTCACTTAACTTGGTGAAACATTGGATTTATTTGGTTTCCTCATATACTCTTAGAAAATTCAGTGAAATCTAGAACAGTTCTTCTAAATGTTTCTTTAGATTCTAGGGGAAGAACTAAGCAAAGAGCTCATTGAATAACCCTCTAAGAGCGTAAGTAACCATGGAAGTTCATAACAGACAACTAGAATCATGTAAACTGCATATTAAAATCACACAAGTGTCTCACTTTTCCTTTTTTCTGACAAGTTTCAATTTGTGAGTGAATGAGTGAGTTTGTGAGTGAGTGAGTGAGTGAGTGAGTGAGTGGACAAGCCAGGTCCATTAGGTGCTTCACTTCTAAAGCTATAATTGCAGTCAGTTAAAACCCAGAAATGTATCATAGTAAATACAAGTTAGTATTCAGTTATCCTACGACATCTTAGCTATGACACTTAGCCAAGTTATTTAATTAAAATTTTTATTTTCCTTATAAAAGTAGATGAAATACAAAAGCAAATAGGGTAACTGTTGCAAAATACCAACAATATACAATGGAAACACAAAGCAATTGAAATGCTTGTGATGTGAAATCCAAATAAAGAAAAGAATTCCACAAAAACTCAGATCATGAATCAAAACTTCAACCATTTTTTTCCTGGAGTTTACATTTTTTGTGGTTCTTCTTTCTTTCATTTTTTAAACTAAATGTGGGAGGACAAGAGGCTACGTCGCCATGAAACCCGTAACGCCCGAGCAGCCTCGAAATGTGCGGAGTCGGGGTGAGCAACAAAAAGCCACCAGCTGGTTATTTTTTTCACAGGTGAAACACTGAGATAGAAATGCGGCTCCGCAGGCAGGAAATGTGTGACGTTCAAAGTCCAAAACTGCCCTGGTTTTGACAGTTTCGGATGTGAAACAGGCAGGCTAGTGTGAAGCTACAGAGTCCTGACCAGAAGTGTATGAACTTACTTAGCGTTAAGAGGTGCATACATGAAGTTAAAGGAATCTACACAAGCAAGCGCAAGCAATACCACAACCACGTTCTGTTTTTTTCCTTCCACAGAAATGACGAGTCCACAGAAAGCAGTGGTGATGGGGGCTTTTTCAAACAGGCAGGCACTGCAAAGCTATCACTGAAATATTAACAAATCATATCTAACCATAAGACATACGACGTTTCTTTTGTTAACAATATTCACTTCTATGTACAATTCATATTTACAGCTCATTCATTCATTTTGTTCAATGCATTATAATTGCTTATGTCATATTCAACTGTGGTTAAAAAAAATAAAAAGACAATAATTAATAAAAAAAAGAGAAATAAACTGTATTTACAGAGGTAATTAATATGGAGCTGATGTTTAGCTGTAAACCTGCAGCGCTCTATTGTCCCCATGGTGACAGTTGTGGCCCAAATAAAAAATCTCTCTGAGATATAGCAGTGCTTTCTGATTGGCAGGCTGGGGAGAAACTGCCTGTGAGGGGGCGGGATTTGTGTCACTGGAAGATGACGTCACTCATAACTCGAGTAGTGTGACTTGGAATTGATTGAGGAGGACTTCTGTGATCTCGATGAGGAAGGCGGAATGGTTGCTGTAGTGTTCGATGATGTTGTCATCCATGTTCACAAAAATCCTGAAACAGAGAGAATATGAGGTTATGAGTAAGCCATGAGGAGTATAAACCACAGTAAAAGACAAAATATTATATAATATATTAAATAATATGATAAATATTACAGTAGTTAAATTATGCATAATTAGAGGCTGTTTCTGGACCTTTGGATGCCCTATGGAAGCGACATCATACTATATCTTATGGGGCCCCCTGGTGGCATTGAAGGCCCTAACCAAGATCCAACTATATCTTATGGGGTCCCCTAGTGACTTGCAGGCCCTAAGAGACATCCTAATATATTTTATGGGGCCCCCTAGTGACTTAGGGGCCCTAAGCAATATTCTACTATATGGTATGGGGCCCCCTGTTTTCTTGGAGACCCTAATTGACATCCTACTATATCTTTCGGGGCCCCTGGTGGCTTGGAGTCCCTAAGTGACATCTTTCTATATCTTACGGGGCCCCCTGGTGGCTTGAAGGCCCTAAGTGACAACCTACTATATCTCACTGCGCCCTCTGGTGGTTGGGGTGCCTAAGTGACATCCTACTATATCTTACGGGGCCCCCGGGTGGCTTGGTGGCCCTAAGTGACATCCTACTATGTCTTATAGGGCCCCCTGGTGGCTTGGAGGCCCTAAGTGACATCCTACTATATCTTACGGGGCCCCCGGGTGGCTTAGAGGCCCTAAGTGACATCATACTATATCTTACTGTGCCCCCTGGTGGCTTGGAGGCCCTAAGTGACATCCTACTATGTCTTATAGGGCCCCCTGGTGGCTTGGAGGCCCTAAGTGACATCATACTATATCTTACTGTGCCCCCTGGTGGCTTGGAGGCCCTAAGTGACATCATACTATGTCTTATAGGGCCCCCTGGTGGCTTGGAGGCCCTAAGTGACATCCTACTATATCATACAGGGCCCCCTGGTGGCTTGGAGTCCCTAAGTGACATCCTACTATATCTTACAGGGCCCTCTGGTAGCTTGGAGGCCCTAATCGACTAACAACACAGCGGAATACTGGCCTTTTTTCAATCCAATCACTCAAGTAAGTGCCTCCATGCATAATGAAAAGAAAGATGTAAAAAATGATTAAATGTGCAGCAAAAGTTAATCTTTGATTTCCAAACTATTAAAAAAGCACCACTGGCGGAGGCAAAACAATTTGTTCAGTGAAACCTACATTAAAAATGTACCTGCATATGGTAAAAGTTCTCTATCAGCAACATAAAAGCCATTAATGTGAGATTTCGTTTAACCTTCAACTCAATTCAAAGGAGGTGTATAGAAATCCAGATGTAGATTTAGATCTCTAATGAGCAAGCTAGAGATGACAGCAGAAAGGAAAAAAAAACTCCCTGACACGACATGAGGAAGAAGCCAAAGCGTGAGGTGAACCAAACTCAAAAGGAGAAAACAGAATAGTGGGACTTTAAACCATTTCTCTACTTTTGTATACTGTATGCTGTCAAGTCAAACAGTACTAAGAGGGTTGAAAGGGTGTTCAGCATGCACGTGGTATGACTTAGACTTAGAGCACAGGACACTGTTTATGATTACAGCGGCAGTTCTTAGGTATAAATCTACAATATCCAGGTGAGATTATCCACTTAAGCAAGGGTGAGACTTGGCATAAACTGTGTGTGGGACTCTTTAGGGATCATCAAAAATAGTGTAAAGTGACTCACAATATCATTATGTAGAATTAGAAATATAAGAGAGGACCCAACTGTATTATTTTAAAAATGAACACTGTGATTGCCCTCCGGGACATAGTAGTAGACTAACCTTTAATTATATACAGTCCATGGATTTAAACTTCATTCAAACTGACATAAGATTAGTTAGATAAATCGATAATTGTACAGAAAAAAAAGATACTCCCTTAGCAGTGTTATAAAGGTTACTTCAGCCTTAGACCTACATCGTAAATCAAAGAAATGTTCCACCCAGAAGGTGATGTGTGTGTGTGTGTGTGTGTGTGTGTGTGTGTGTGTGTGTGTGTGTGTGTGTGTGTGTGTGTGTGTGTGT
>JAOVVH010000002.1:22993311-23003775 GCA_028566435.1 Scorpiodoras heckelii
AAGGAGGCCCTACACCATACTAATAAATTATTGTGGTCTAAAACCAGGTGTTTCAGTTTCATTGTCTAACCCCGTAGCACTCAGTTATAGAAGGGATTATTTATTATAGCACTATACGGTGTCACCCAAATGAGGATGGGATGCCTTTTGAGTCTGGTTCCTCTCAAGGTTTCGTCCTCTTAACATCTCCGGGAGTTTTTCTTGACACTGTCACCCCTGGCTTGCTCATTAGGGTTAAAATTTAGGGATAAAATTTATATAAGTTAAATATTATGTCTGGATTTTGTGTCTTTGTCAAGATGCTTTGGAACAATGTCTATTGCTAAAAGTGCTTTAGAAATAATACTTAATTGAATTGAATTGTTTGATCATGAACGTGGCTGTCATATATCTACAAAATAAATTAAAATTGTTTTATTACTTATTATACAACAGGTAGTTCTGACCGAGTAATCTGATTGGACGAGGGGCATTCCATGAGTGATGATATTAGAGTATAACAGCACTGGGACATTTAACACTACATGCATCACTCTGCTTTACAGGTGTGTCTCTTAACTGGTAATTAGACTACATTAATGATCATTATCTATCGTAGATTGTAACAAACTTTGCCCTGCAAAGATGAACATATTTCCACAAATAACGTTTGCATAAAATGTATTGCATTTCATGTATTCCATTTATGATTAATTTATTTTTGCAGTAAAATGTAGACCTACACAAAGTAGCAAGCTAGTGTAGAGGAAAATGTTTATGTGCTGCTTGGCAACAGTCTAGTCCCGGTCCAGTTGTTGAAGTATTTGTGTTGTCAGAGCCACATAAATGATTTATTAACCAAACAAATTGTAATATGTTTTCAATTATTACTGTTAATTAATAAATGGTGCTTGTAGAACTGGCGTATAAAAGCAATATGAACACATCTGTGTGTCTGTCTGCAGCCTCCTGCCTACAACTGAATCACAGCCACGCTTCCTTCTCGTGCTGCCATGATCCTCAGTCTGTTGCTTCATCACCTGATTTCCAGTCAAGCTCTCCTGATTGCTAATGACACTCTCCTGTATGCAATCACATTCTCTCTGTAAAATCAGTTACGGTATGACTTGGTCATGTCTTGCTTCTGAATTGCACCTGGGACAATTCCAAGTCTCCTTTGATTAGCACTTTGAGCGAGCGTAGCCTGCTTTTTGTTTACTTTTACACAGTCTATACTACAACTACTACTACTATGGGCTGTCTTTTTTTCTACATATTATCTGTGGCTCTGACAGTGATACTGAAACTACAGAACCATTCTCATTTAGCATGCACCTAAAATGTTTCTTTATTTCAAAGCATGTGTCTGTCATGGAAAAAAAATGCATACATGTCACATGTGAGCTTGCGATTAAATCTGAAAAACATGCGACGGTTCATTTCCCCATGTCCTGCGTGGTAAATTTTACCACGTCGTGTGTACAAAAACGTGACTGATCTCAAGATAAAAACATACAGTATAACATTCATGCAGTAACGCCACATTTGTAAATGAAACGTCATACCGTGTGTGTTAAAAGAAATTCATCTGAAAATAGATAAATCATTGCGGGGAAAACCTACTGAACATAGAAACAATTAACACTGTGTGTGTGTGAAAACCATGAGTAAATGTCATGTCTGACTTTTCTCTAATGAAAAGTGTACATGATGTTTTGAAAAGCAGATATTTGTAAAGACTGCATGTATGTAATGCTATTATTTTATTATAAATGCTGATTTTTGTAATCCAAATCACTAAGAGTCTTTAACTAACAACTATAGTCATTAGATAGAAATCTGTTTATCTAGTAAGTGCAGGTTAGGTGCAAATTCCGAGCATGAACACAGCGTGAGGATCTTCACAAACAGTGAGGTTTTGTTTCATTTTTGTTTTCAACCTTCTCTTATTATTATGCACTCGATTCTTAGAATCACATTTGAAAGAGGCCACATTCATCCTTAGCAACAAGAATCACAGAAACATTTTTCTATGATTTCATGTCCTCGTTCGATCACGTGTGAGATCTCAGCCTCCCTGAATGCCCAAAGAATTCAAGCAAACATTGTTACTTGAGCTTGAACTCATTTCTCACTGAAATGCTTGTGGAAAAGAAATGGTTTTGTGCTCATTACCAGGATGAGGGTGGGAGCTGGCATGGAGGTCTGTAGCCAGCATTTCAGAGAAACTAACTACTCAAAAACCACTGGACTGTAAGTGGCAAAAACATGAGGCTATGCTGTCTTGAATTGAATGGACACATCAGGAAAAGCCTAAAGTTATCCTTTAAAAATCCTATAACGTGACAATTTTCAATCGGTCCTGTACTCATGAGTAACTGCACCAGGCAACGTCGACTAAAATGGCCAAAATTATATGGCCAAAAGTTTGTTGACACTCGACCTTTCACCTTTCCCATATGTGCCTGTTAAACATCCCACTCCACCGTTACTATTCTGAGAACCTCCATTCTTCTGCGAAGGCTTTCCACTAGATTTTCAAGCATGACTGTGTTGAGATTTCTGTTCATTCAGCTACAATCAGTGTTCCAGTTCATCTCATATATGTTCAGTGAGGTTGAGGTCTGTGGATTTCTTCCACTCCAACTTTGGCAAACCATGTCTTCATGGAGCTTGCTTTGTTCACAGGGGGATTGTCATGCTGGAACAGTTTTGGACCTTTTAGTTCCAGTGAAGGACAATTCTAATGCTACAGTATACAAAGACAAATGTGTGGCAAAGTTTGAGGAAGAAACACGTACTGGTGCCATGTTAAGGAGTCTACAAACTTTTGCCCACATAATGTAGCTGCACTGTAAAAAACTACTAACAAAATTAAATAAAAACAAATCTTTGAGTGCAGGCTGGATATTTACTTTTTTAAGCAAACTGACTGCAATTTTTTTTACAGCGTGTCTAGTCAAGTGTAAAAAATGTAGCTAAGTAGGACCATACTATTAATAGACTGTTCAGATTTTCTGTCCCTCCTGCATTTCAGTAGCTAATCGATGATCAAAGTGAGAACTGGAACACTACTATTCATTACCCAACATGACCACACAGTCATATGAGAAAGGTCTATGGAAATTATAATAGCAGCCAAAGTTGCAGCCAAATAAAGAACTTTAAAAATATCTTTGATATTATCACCTCTGTTTACGCTTATAAAAAGCTCTGTGCATCATTTCTCAGTATCTTGAAAATAAAATTTCAAGAAACAGCAATGCCTTCTGGGCAAGTTCTGCTCCTGATATCTACAATAATGTGTAGTCAAGCTCGACGTTCTTCAAGATGTCATCTGTTGAAGTTCACTTCAGGTGATAAAGTGATGGAATGGCCCTGAAGGCAACGCTTGGGGCAGATGGAGTTAAAGAAAGGTACATGTTGAAAGCAGGGGCAATGCATTAAAATAACTGACATTTACATTACACAATAGGTAACATGAACAAATAATGCACTTCAGCATGAGTACACCATTAAACAAGGTGACTTACACTTGGGTTAATAGATAAGTCAAATAATCAACGACTGCATTAAGGTAGCATTGAGTTAACATCAGTGAGTAAACTGAAGCCCACAATGATTAACATGAACAGCACCTTAACTCTGGTACAATTCAGAGCAGAAGCAAAAAAAAAAAAAAAACCAACTTGTAGATTTACATTTGTACAGTTGCATGTTTACACCTGGAGGTGTTTAATAAGTTCTAAGGAATGTGTACGTTTTTTATGTTTAATTGTTAATTATGTTTCCCTGTACAAAAGAATTGAATCAATCAAATATTAATTACTCCAAATGCATGATAACCTGCAGTCCATTTCAACATGAACAGAGTCAACCTGGAATGTCAAGTAACTATTCTCTGGAATCTTATTTTGTCTTCGTGTGTATCACACCATTTCATATACCTGCAATTCTCAAAACTGATTGGCTGTAAGTTGTAGCTTAAGTTTAATTACACAACAGTTTGTTCTGATCAAGTAAATTGATTGGACAAGAAGCATTCCCTGATTTTACATTTATGGCATTTTGGAGACACCCTTATCCAGACTGACTTACATTTATCAAATCTTTTTTATACAACTGAGTTGTTTAGGGTTAAGGGCCTTGCTCAGGGGCCCAACGGTGACAGCTTGGTCGTGCTGGGATTTGAACTCACGACTTTCAGATCAGTAATCCAATGTCTTAACCACTGAGCTACCATTGCCCTTTTTTTTTTTTACTAAAGATATGCTAAAATTGGTTCAACATATAGAAGAAACAAATTTTTCGGGTGATTAAAACGTTGATTAAAACGTTCTTACATCGTCCACCTTGCTATTAAAATATTTATCCATATAATAGTACAGGCACTAACTATAACCTTGAATCCAGCCCCCTTTCTACTAGTTACACAATAATTGCTGATACACATTCATCATTCAAAATCGTTCATTAATTTTAGCTACAAAATTAATCTTAAGGAGAAATACTTCATATAGCTTTTCATTATATTTATTGCCTAATAGCCAAACCCATTTGTTTAATTTCTTTCAAAATGGGTTGTGCGGGTGTGCAGCAAATAGCGGCGAGTGAAATGATTACAAAAAAAAATATTTAATGCCTATATTGTATTTTCTATAGACTTTTTTCAGCCTTGAATTAAACAAACGTTGGTCTACAGAGGTGCATTTTGTTAACTTTTAAAGAAATGATAGTTTATGTGTGTTAATTTATTTTATTAATGATATTTAAGAGTTACTAATGTTGAAGTGGGCGGCACGGTGGTGCAGTGGGTAGCGCTGTCGCCTCACAGCAAGAAAGTCCCGGGTTCAGTCCCTGGGTGGAGCGGTCTGGGTCCCTTCTGTGCGGAGTCTGCATGTCCTCCGCATGTCTACGTGGGTTTACTCCGGGTACTCCGGTTTCCTCCCACAGTTCAAAGACATGCATACTAGGTTAATTGGTGCCTGTAAAGTGCCCCGAGTTTGTGTATGAGTGTGTGTGCCCTACGATGGATTGGCGCCCTGTCTAGGGTTGATCCTGCCTTGCGCATTATGCCGCCGGCTAGGCACCGGCTCCCCTGTGACCCTGGGGACAGGAATAAACGGTTAAGATAATCAATGAATGAATAATGTTGAAGTTAATATTATTATTGTTAAATAATAATAATGATGATAGTTAAGAGTATCTGACTAAAATAGTGTAGAAGCACAGGATTGAAGTTTATAGCTATTTTCAGTTTTTACACTTGTAGAAACCTCAAAGTTTTACTGGATCGTCTTTGCCTTCAGTTCCTTTGTTCTACTTTGAAACTCCCCTTTAAGATGGTGATTTTTCTTTTTCAAAGATGAAATAGAAAGAGCAAGTTTTAAAAAGAGTGCATAGTCACCTAGTTTGAATCGTGCATGCACATCTGCAGAATACAGGAGGAATGAGGTAGCAGGAATGTGGGTGGCTGCCAAAGTCAAATTCATTTGTGTTATTATGTCTTCAGTGCAAAAAATTCATGCAGCGCTTTCCAACTTACAAAGACTTTAATTAGGGCTTTTTAAAGGAATGCTCACACCCTGTTGGCCTATAATAACTACCATTGAAGCTGGCTGAGTCATCCAATCGCTATTACCATAAGTCACCCACAACTATTCACCTTCATGTAATTCTACAATGTCACTGTCACTGTCGCTGTCGCTGTTGGATACAGGTGAATAAATGTGGGCTCGTACCAGGACGGGTCTGGGCTTGTGGAGAAACCGGGAAAAGAATTCTGAGCCACAGCCCCATAACGAATGCGCATACCAAACTGAAATACCAAGTATCTCAGTAACTTCACTTCCGGAAAATACAACAAGGGGGACGAAAGAAGATAGAGTGGCAGTCGCAGCAAAGCTTGTAACGTTCATGCATTCTTTCATTATAGTGTTTGCTTAAAAAAACCTGTTGGACAGATTCCTGTAAAGCTCTAACATTCTTATAGATTGGGGTTTAAAGCTCTGACCCCCCCCCCCACACACACAAAATATGATTTCTGAGAGATAAGAGACCTTAGAATAATTGGCTTAATGCCAGCCATGATAGCTTCTCTGATTATCTGACATGGTTTCAGCCATTATTGTTGTCATTTTTTTACCTAGACCATATCACACATATACACATGAGCACATAAACATACGTAGGCACATCCAAAAGTTGAAGTAGGCCAGTGGAGGGACTACTGCTTGCAAAAATATAAGAAGAGCATGTTAACTATACATTTCTCGAAGCAAACACAAGAAAGAAACACAAGCACAAGCCAGTATTTAGAGCGAAAAAAGTCACGTAGACTCACGCTTCACTTTCACCTTTAATAGGATCACCTGTACACCTGCTCAGTCATGCAGTTATCCAATCAGCCAAACATGATGCACAAAATCATGCAGATACAGGTCAAGAGCTTCAGCTAATGTTAAACATCAAATTGGTGGAAGGTTGTGATCTCTGTGATTGCACTGTAGCATGGTTGTTGGTTCCAACAACAGTTTAAATATTGCCTTGGGTATTTAAATATCTCCTTTACACAGAATGGTGTGAAAAACAATAAACATCCAAAGAGCAGCAAACATGCATCAGCTGATTTCACTTTGTCGATTAGGAGAATGGTCAGACTGGTTCGAGCTGGCAGGAAGGCTAATGGTAACTACTACTGTATACAGCCACGATGAACAGAAAAGCATCTCAGGCATGTCAAACCTTGAGGCAGATGGGCTACAACAGCAGGAGACCACATTTATGATGGTTCCACAACATTCAATGCCACTATAAAAATTTGACATATTGTTCTTTAATTTATTTAAAAGTAAATTAGTAATAGTAATTGCCATAGTAATAGCAAAACATTAAGAATAGTGATAGTAATAGCAATAGCAATATTAATAGGAATAGGAATAGGAATAGTAATAATAAAAGCCATAGAAATAGAAATAGCAATAGTAACAGTATAACAGTAACAATAATGGTAACCATAATAGCAATACTAATAGTAATAATAATGGTAGCAGTAGCAGTAATAGTAATAGTAATACTAATAGTAATAGTAATGGTAATGGTAATAGTAATAGTAATAGTAATAGTAATAGTAATAGTAATAGTAATAGTAATAGTAATAGCAATAGAAATAGCTATAGTAATAGTAATAGCAATAGTAATAGCAAGAGTAATAGAAATAGAAATAGCAATAGTAATAGTAATAGTAATAGCAATAGCAAGAGTAATAGTAGTAGAAATAGAAATAGCAGTAGTAATAGTAATAGCATAGTAATAGTAATAATAACAGTACCAGTACCAGTAATAGTAATAGCAATAGCAATAGTAATAGCAATAGCAATAGCAATAGTAATAGCAATAGTAATAGCAATAGTAATAGAACTAGCAATTGTAATAGTAATAGCAATAGCAATAGTAACAGTAATAGCAATAGTAATAGTAACAGTACTAGCAATTGTAATAGCAATAGCAATAGTAATAGTAATAGCAATAGCAATAGCAACAGTAATAGCAATAGCAATAGTAATAGTAATAGTAATAGCAATAGTAACAGTAACAGTAACAGTAACAGTAATAGCAATAGTAATAGTAATAGTAATAGTATTAGGAATAGGAATAGTAACAGTAATAGTACTTGTTGGCAAATTGCTGTGGTATAAGAGGAATAAAACTCATCAGGATGTGCTTTCATTAAAAAGGTGGAAACTGTTTCTCTTTTACATGTTAGGCTGCATCACAACACTCCATTGTAGATTATTTAAATACTGCTAAAAGATAAACGAGTTTATTGTACATTATGCATCATTTTCAAGATAAAAAAGTAAATGGGATTACCATAATAATTTTGTTCATGCAACAGTATGTTCATGTTTCATGTACTGAAATTGAATAGCTGTGATTTTTCCATTGTTGTGCATCTGTGAAGTGACAAATTCTTTGAAATAGCTGGATAAACAAAAAAAAACCATAAGCAGCCCAAACACTCAGTATTGAGTGTTAAGAGAATTAAGCCAACTGGACTTAAAGTTAATGCAGCACTGGGATTTTACTGTGTGCTTTTGTCTGAAGAAGATGCGTGAGGTATTTAAGATGTACGTGTGTGCCGTTCTTCTTTTTGTCTTTTTTCAGTGATGTGTGTACAGATAGGAGTGGTTCCTTATCCAACCTGCATGCTTTGGCATTTTGAGTCAAAGGGCACGAGGGTGACGAAAAATCTACCAGTCATGATAAAACAAAAAGCGCATATCTGACAGGTGAATGAAGGCTGTCTGTGCTTTTCCTAGTAGCAGTAAATCAAGGTGGTTGAACTGTTTACTGTGATTAATTGCTTAATAAGACCTTTAAGAACCGATTAACTGTTCAAGTACTTTCTGAATTCTAGCAACATTTATGTTCAAATAAAACGCAACGCAATTTATGCTTAGATGTTAAAAATCCCATCTTATAACTAACCCTAATGTTAGTCTACTTCCAAAAGAATAAATGCAAGTCAATTATGACAAATTACCTAATTAATGCACATTGTTTTTGAATTAGGTGACAGGAGTTAAATGTTTAGAAATAACTAAATGCTTAATCAAACTTCTGATCAAATAAGAATAGTTAGAAACTATTCTTAGTTTAGTTTATATAGAATTTTCTGTGGCTAAATTGCAAATTGCCCTGTAGTCAATGAGCATATGCAATATATAGTGAATAGGAAAATATATGGAGTTCAGACTATTCCTTTGTGAAACTGAAGTTACAGATTGGATATCAGGCAGGGTTGCCAGATTTCAGCACAACTTCCAGCACAACTACATTTCAAAAAGACCTGAAACTTTTTTTTGTGTGTGTGTGTGTGTGTGTTTATTTTCTCAGTCTTTGCATGAGAAACAAGTTCACTGTTTCAAATATGCACCAGTATTTTTTATATACCGGTACAGTATCTCGAATACCCCATTTTGTCATCACCTAATTTGAGCATTATCCACTCTACAATCCCTCTCTCCCAAACTTTACAGTGTATGGTATGGTAAGATTCACTGATTTGCATCAGTGCACATACATAAATGTTCAAATGCATCATTACAAGCATCTTTGCATTGGTAAAATGTTAGTAGAGGCCCTATGCCTGTATTATAGTAATCAATCATTCTGTATTTATATTGAATCCTCTTTTCGCAAGTGCGCTTTCAGATCTCAACTGCTGTCAGTGGCCAATTCTCATCAATTCTCATCAAGTCTTGCATGAGTTGTAGGCGCGTCCTGTTTCATATTGAATTGCACAGCATCATACTTTTTTGCATCGCATCACAACGCATTGTGTTGAATCAAATCGGGTTGAATCACATTGCAGCACAATAGAGGTGAATCAGATCATATCACATTAGTGGCTACTTCATGTGTATCTTTGATGTATTGGATCATTGGCAATGCATTAAGATGTGTATCGCGTCGGCCTCAGTGATGGGGAGGTACAACCCTATTATCCTGCGACATAAATGGTTCTATATGTCATTGATGCATTTTCTGAATTTACACTTTCCCTTGGTCTGCCATAGTTTATTTTCACAAAAACTGATTAAATTTAAATCTGATCATTTGCTTTAAAACAAAGTCTTGTTGGCCGCTGACTTATTTCTTTGCTAAAAAAAGTCACTCACTAACTTCCTTTTTCCCCCTGTAAACGTTGTTCCAGAAGTAGCCAAATTTGGCATAACAAAGGCCAGTGTGGCAACCCTGGTCTCAGCCTACAAAAGCTGATCTAAATATCAATAAATAAAATAAATTATTGTTGGGAGATCAGTAATAAATGCACATTTGCAATACACATTCATTCAATTTGCAACACAAACATAGTATAGCACTATTGCTAATGTGTACTATACTTATAAGTATAAATATAATTAACACACACACAATTAATTAATTAATTATATTAATTATGTTAGTATTCTGTAAGCATTATGAATTATATTAATGAATTATATTAACATATTAATTCCATTTATTAATACTTCAATGCATTTACATACTAAATATATTGAATAAATTGCAAATTGAATGCAACATATAAAGGAATGTCATGCTGTATTCTTCCTAATGTTATAATACAATTAATATCAGCAGTTGCCATGACCCGATATTAACAAACTAATTTGGCCTGGATGGATGTTTTGTCTTTGTTAGACATATATAAAAATGCTGTCTTGTCTCTGTGTGTGAGTGTTACACCAGGACACAGAGCGAAATGAGACAGGCCCCCAAGGTAGGCTCCATGCTGCCTAAAGGCTTAGTCTGGAAATCACAGAGCAATAGAGATGTAACAAAGATGCTAGGGAGGAGAAAACAGGTCTATCAACTAGCTACTAAGTGACCCTTTAGGAGAGATCACCCACACACACACACACACACACACACACACACACACACACACACACACACACACACACACACACACACACA
>JAOVVH010000002.1:23063128-23073212 GCA_028566435.1 Scorpiodoras heckelii
AGAACATGCAAACTCCACACAGAACGGCCCGGATCGGGAATCGAACCCGGATCGTCTTGCTGTGAGGCGACAGTGCTGACCACTACGCCACCGTGCCACCCCCTTTTAAATAAATAAATAAATAGATAAATACAGTTTCCATAAGACAGGGCTCCAACATGGCACCTGAAATTTCTGGCAACATGCCAGTGACTAGTAATTTTTGCTTGTAAGAATTTTGTTTGGCCGCTAAATATTTTTAGTGTAGGAGCTAGCAGCACCAGTCCTGAGACTTTTTTTTTTGCCTTGAGCCCTACCTTAAGACACAATTGTTTTATTTTTTTTAAACTCACATGCAAATTAACTGCCTATATTTAGAACTGGTCCAAAGCCCTTTACACGTGTACACACCAAAGAAAAAAACAACAAAAAAAAATCCTCACTAATGCAGTTTGTCTGCATTGCATTCACCGTGTGCTGGCTTATGTTCACACACTCTCGTGCTAAGAGATTGCCACTGAAATCAGAGCGCATAAAATTAAATGTAGTACATCAGGGTAAGCATCTGACACACAATATTGTTTGGTTATGGTTTAAATAGGAATATTACTATCTGAACTATAATTATAGTTGCTTGTGGTAACATACAATATAGATCTGACAATTCTGTCTCTCAATATCTCACTGTCAACAATGTGTAGCACTGAATGATGTATTACATATTTTATTTGTCTTTATGAGTCAAATCTCAGAGCTCATTAAACCTGGACATCATTCTTTTTTTTTTTCACTACAGTACTATGACACTTTCATGGTTTTCTTATCCAAAACAGAGCAAAGTGGTTAAGCAACTAAATGAAAACACGTCTAAACACGCTAACCAGTCTTCAATAAAATCACAGACGTAGTAAGCAGTAATCTTTTTTTTTCTTCCTCCAGGTTCAGGCGCCATGATCGCAATTATTGTCATTGGCATCATACTCATCCTCAGCATACTACTCATCATCCTGAAGACATATAACAAGTAAATCCACATTCCATATAACACAGGGTGACAGGGTTGAATATTTTGATCATAAGCCTGTGTGTTTCCATAGTAAAGAAACATACAACAGGTTCATGAGTTGTGGGTTTATGGTCTGTAAATGTATGCATCCAGCTTGCATTGTACTGCAGCTTGTAAACATTTTTAAAGCACACCTGTATTAGCAATTAAATTACATCAGCAATGAATGTGCAAGCATGTTGAGACTGACGTCAGTCTAATTGTTAAGGGACCAATCCAGGTTTAACTGACTGTGTATGTACTATGAAAGTAGTTTCCTAATTTAGTTCGTGTCAACCAATTCATGAAACTCTTACTGTTTGGTGCAAAAAAAAAGAGATTGACAGCATTTCAACAATGTGACATGAATCAAGTGTTTAGAGAGAGATTTGGGTAAAACAGACACCTACTATATACTGATCAGCCATAACATTAAAACCACTTGCCTAATATTGTGTGTAGGTTCCCCTTGTGCCAACAAAACAGCTCTAACCTATTAAGGCATGGACTTCACAATATCTCTGAAGGTGTGCTGTGGTATCTGGCAAAAAGATGTAAGCAGCAGCTCCTTTAAGTCCTCCATGAATCGTACTTGTTAGTCCAGTACATCCCATAGACATTCTATCGGATTATGATCTGTGGAATGTGGAGGCAAAATCTTGAACTCTTTTTTCCTCAAACTATTCCTGAATAATTTCTGCAGCGTAACAAGCACATTATCCTGCTGAAAGAAGCCACTGCCATTAGGGAATACCATTGCCATATTTAGGTAGGTGTTACGTCTCAAAGTAACATCAACATGAATTCCAGGACCCAAGGTTTCCTAGCAGAACATTGCCCATCACACTGCCTTCCTTGGCTTGCTTTCTTCCCATAGTGCATCCTTATTCCATCTCTTCCCCAGGTAAATGATGCACATGCACCTGACCATCCACATGATGTAAAAGAAAACATGATTCAGGCCACCTTCTTCCATTGCTCCATGGTCCAGTTCTGATGCTCATATGCCCATTGTAGGCACTTTCATGGTATACAGGGGTCAGCATGGGCAATCTGACCGGTCTGCAGATATGCAGCCCTACATGCAGCAAGCTGTGATGCACTGTGTGTTCTGACACCTTTCTATCATAGCCAACATTAACTTTTTCAGCAATCTGTGCTACAGTAGCTTTTCTGTGGGATCGGACCAGACGGGCAAGCCTTCCCTCCCCATGCACATCAGGAAGCCTTTTGCGCCAATGACCATGTCATTGTTTCACCGGTTATTCTTTCTTGGACCATTTTTGGTAGGTACTAACCACTGCATACCAGGAACACCCCACAAGACCTGTCATTTTGTAAATACTCTAACCCAGTTGTCTATCCGTAACAATTTGGCCCTTGTCAACGTCACTGAGATCTTTACGCTTGCCTATTTTTCCTGCTTCCAACATATCAACTTTGAGAACTGACTGTTTACTTGCTGCGTAATATATACTACCCCTTGAAAGGTACCACTGTTATTCATTCATTCATTATCTTCCGCTTTATCCCACTAGTCGGGGTCATCGGGTGAAGGCGGGGTACACCATAGACAGGTCGCCAGTCCATCGCATGGTCAACACACACTCACGCACACATTTTAGAGCAATTTAGAGTGACCAATCAACCTAACATGAATATCTTTGGACTGTGGGAGGAAACCGGAGTACCCGGAGGAAACCCACGCAAGCACAGGGAGAACATGCAAACTCCACACAGAAAGGCCCGGACCGGGAATCGAACCTGGATCGTCTTGCTGCAACAGTGCTAACCACTACACCACCATGCCGCCTTGTGCCACTGTTATGAGATAATCAATGCTATTCATGTCACCTGTCAGTGGTTTTAATGGTATGGATGATCAGTGAATGATAACCATAATATAATAAAGAATATAATATAATAAAGAATATAATTATTATACTGGTTATTTTATTGTTGTCTAGAGGAATCTAAGGAAAATTTCATAGAAGAAAATGTGCCATGGTTTAAAGGCCTCTAATAATAATATAATTTTCCATCTTATATTCTTATAATGGAATGTAATAAAAAAATTGATAAAAAAGGATTAAATTGAAGAAATAAATTCAAACGAATAATAATAATAATAATAATAATAATAATAATAATAATGATGATGTTTGTAATTTTTTTAGTTTTCCGTATCAATTAGTTTATATTTTAATAACAAAAAAATAATTAATAAACAATTATTATTATTATTATTATTATTATTATTTAGAAATTAACAATTGGTTAATTTATTATAAATATCAAGACTAAATAAGCAGAACATTCTGTGTTTGTGCTACAGGAAGATGCACACAAGGAGGATGCTCAGCGGGACTTCCAAAAAACCACGGAAAAACACGACCTCAACAACAATGACGACTTTGCAGATGGACCACATGCGAGGCAGCACCAACTTGGGCTTTGTGCACACACCCAACACCTTGGAGAACAGTTTCCATTTAACACGGGGTGAGGTGCCCAGCACGTCTGAGCGGGTCAGCATGACCAGTGGCTCCACTGTGGTCACAATACACGAAGTGCCATCGATGGAAAACACGTAAAAACAAAAAAAACAATATGTGACTTAAATGGGCGCCACTGTGCCGTGTGATGAGAACCCACACCCCCAGAATGAACAAACTGATCAGAGGATGATGACCAGGACATGAGGGGGAAACAACGAAAGACCCAACACACAACGACTGGCACACTGAGACAAACAAGAGCACCTCTAAAGGGCAAATGTAGTCAATGGACCACTGGGGATATTTTAGGACCAGAAGAGTTCATACAGTGCTTCAGTGGACCACAGGGAACCTTCAGGTTCAAAGCGTGGGCAAATGGACCACTGGGGACATTTAGGGTTCATTCTAGCTCTCAGAAATCCATTCCAGTGTTCTGTTAACATGTTGAAGGACCAGTGGCCATTTCACCTAAAAATCCCATTTTGTGTTTTTTTGGAAATTGAAACTATCCACTTTTGTAATAAGGACCTCACAAAATGTCATGACTGAGTAAATAATAGTGCGTGATATCACACACTTAGTTTCCTTTGAGTGTTTGTTGTTATTTAAATGCAGAGTTGTTGATAATATATGGCTTTCTGTGAATAGACTTTCATTTAACATTTGTTGAAGGAGTGTCCACTTCTGAGGCAGGTTGAATGCAGCATAACTTATTTTGTGGATGTTCCACACAATTAAATGTAATTGTAAAGAGTTAAAAAGCACACCACGTCATTATGACAGGATTCCGAATGTGCTGTTATAGGAAAATAACACACTTCACAGGAAACTTCCCACTGCTTCATACCAGGCCGTATCACCCACCCCAGTATTTTTCTATTACAGCATGGCCCGTCATATTCTGCTCCTTACATTTAACACAATTTCAAAACTACAAAGGTCTGATTAATAGATAGAAGTGAGAGGAAGTCTTAAAGTTGTTCTTATGGAGTGAAGTTTTGTCTAATTTTCAAAACCCTAGAACAATACACTGAAGTATACCAGTTAATACATGGGATCTTGGAGGGAACGTTGCACAGTCCTCACGCTGATGTTTGTTGAGGCCCCAGCATTGAATTCCGATCTTACTTGAGGCAGTGTTACACACCTATCACGTGAAACCATTCTTGCCAGCCGACGCTGGTCACGTTCACCCAGAGACTTTTTACGGCCACACTGCTGTTGTAAGTTCGAGGTTTTGCCGGAATTCTTGTAGTCATGATACACCCTTGAAATGCTCATACGTGAAAATCCAAACTTTGCTTCTACCTCCAAAAGGCTATGAACCATCTCACGAGCTCCAACTATTAAACTGTGTTGAAAATCACAAAATCCTGATAACTTGCCATCCTCACGGCAGAAACAGCTCTAGAAGCTTCCACAGATGTCTGTCGCTTTATATACACACTGGCGGATGCAACCAATGACGTGCACAGGTGGCATTGCTATGGGTTTTGCATAGGCTCCAGTACCAGTTTTTCTACTTCAGTGTATAGTAAGAAATGTTAAAAAGAAAAAATAAAGTTACTTACATTTTTCCCAGGAGGTTTCGTAGTGTCTGTGAACAATCACGAGGAAACACATTTGACTGAAGAATTCAATGAAGCTCTCGAAAACAAAAATGTTAAATGCATACCTGTTTACAGAAGCCCAACTGAAGCAATTATACTTCCACTATACCTGTGTTTCACATAAGAATGTCTTGTTCTTTTCTCAGTACAGAGAAAAGTCAAAATGCTCTGGAGCATTTTAAAGGCAGCAACTTGATGTCAAAGTTGGTGTTTACTGTAAAATGTTGTACATTGTATACATGCCACATGTTGTAAGCAAAATCTTTTTATGTTGTCGGGACATTAAAAACAAATGAAATGATTCGTTGAATTCTGATGCTTACTAAGAGTGCAGACGTCGAATTGTCCATTCTGATCGGTCAGAATTAATCGATACATTTTCTATAACAGCAGCTCTAACAATAATTATAGCTGAAATTCAAATCAAAGGTTTAGATTAATGCACTTGTTTTATCATTTCTGTAGTATAAACGTACACAGGGATGTCTTATGGAGAGCACACACCATGTAAACTGATAGTTGCAAGATAGAAGGAGTCTTCAGTGTCAGCATTCTCAGTAAGGTTTCCTTCACAGGGACAAGCCAAAGAACCAATAAGGTCACAGGGTTTAATTTTTCTCTCCTTGTACATCAAGGTTTCCTATGATAGTGTATAATTTTAGACTTTAGCTTAGAGCACCAGCACCCCCTAGTGGATTAAAAAAAACACTTTTATTAAATAAAGACTCGCCAGTTTAATCTCAAAGGGGTTTATTCACAAAATAGATGCATAACAAAAAAATACAGCAGCACATGTTCATATAAAAGGTCTCTTTGTATGTGAAAAATAACTTTTTAGAGAACATAGTCAAGCTGCGCTGCATTGCTCTATTCTAGTGCAACATGTTAACCAAAGCCACACAGGCACAAGATCAACACAGACCTCTCAGAAGTCTGCTCGTAATTAGCATAAACAACAAACAAACACAAAAAAAAAACATAAAGAAAACATCCAAGTGCAAATCTAATATTGTACTGACCAAAGGCAAGGCTGACAAGTAGTGAAGGTTAAAGATGAAGAAAATGTCCCAGAATTCACTGACATGATTTTTTCAGTCATTTGTGGCACAAATTTGTTTTCACTATTTCTCTGAATCTTTCTTTAGTGCAACATGAACCCATGTTAAGTATCTTTTTAAAAATATATTTCTACCTAATTTTACAAAGTGGAAGAATGTCTGAGGTGGATTAAATAAAGAATGATCTCAGTCTGTAGTTGTACTATGGGTTAAATTTAGTTACAAGAACAGCAGAGATTGATCGATGATTAAGGATCGAGCCCACAAGATCAGTGTAAAGGCTTTGAAGAGGACAGAGAGCATCTTTTTAATCTGTACTTATAATAATAATAATAATAATAATAATAATAATAATAATAATAATAATAATAATGAGTGTATACAAATACTTAAATGTGACAATGAAAGCTTTTTGGATTTTTTTCCCCCCAAAGAATACACTTTTGTGCCAGTTTCCTACTGGTGGACTCTGGTTCTGGTTCACTGTGACTGCTGTTTCTCAGTTGTAAAACAAGTCGAAGTTAACAAATCAGGCTTGGTTGTTATTTAGGGGAAAACAGAAGTGCACAAAATAAGAATTACCTGAGGAGAGAAAGATGCTATGACGACAAAACGGAGCGCCACAGTCTCTTTACATAGGAAAAGAGGACAAAAAACATTAAAACAAAATAAATTAATTCATAAATACAGTTTCATGGGTAGAGCCTGGAAATAATCTAACTACCCGCAAAAAGAAAACGCAGAGATTATTACGGGTAAAAAAAATTAAGCGTTTATAACTAATTTGAGCCTAGTCTGGAAAGGCCTTGGCTACGTTCCAACACGTTTTTCAACACACCCTGGTTGACTTCACCTTGACTTTTTCCCACTTATAAAAATCAGCATCACTATGTTAATGGTTAATGGTCATTCCAACACCTTAAGGGCTTGAGTAAGGTGTGATGGCTGAGAGACTGAGCGAAGAACAGGTACACAAGGTACCACAATCCGATTTCAAAAATTGAAGGAGTGAATAAATAGTGAGTGAAGTAGTTTAAAAACAAACAGGAGCAATAAAATCCTTTGTATTTCAAAATACAGAATGATTCGCTGCACTCAAATTGGGATTTAATCTGCGAGCTGGTCAGAATGACAGCTACTTAACAAACAAGGCCAATTTGTGCAAATACACAGTAAAACTGCTAAGAAACTCACTTTAAGTACATTGTGCTTACAAGGATGAGTGTATTCTGAAAAATATCTATATAGGCACATTATATATCCATTTAGTACTGTGTAAAAAGTCTTAGGCGCCTTTTGGTATTGATCTTTTTTTCTGCATTGAGTCAGTACAAATAAATAATATTTCCAAATGTTACTTTTCCAACAAAAAAAAATTCAATGTTACACAAAAGTGTCTGTATGTCACTAATGATAGCAACACGTTACATAACAGACCACTTTTCAGACAAAAACATAATGAAGGCTGCTGGGTTTTGCATGCAAAAAAAGAAGCAAGTGTGACAGTCAAAGTCTCCAGAAGAGCTGTGGCAGATTCTCCATGACACTCAGTAAAACTTAAAAGCTAATTACCTTATACAACTGCACACATTGTACCTGGGAACACTGTTTAAGAAAAAGACACCAAATATTGACTTCCTTTAGTCTATTATTGTTTACTGCACTTTATAGTGTTTTCTTTTATGTAGAAACATCTGCATTATTTTCAAAGGCATCCTTGTTTTACAGCGAGTCTTTGCATTTTTGCATGCAAAATCTAGAAGGCTTCGTTATGTTTTTTGTGTTGCTTTCCTTACTGACATACAAACATTTTTGGGTAACATTTTATTTTTTGTTGGAAAAATAACATTTGGAAATCTAAAATCTTTTTGTATTAAAAAAAATCCACCATCAATAACAAGAGTTGTACCTAAAAACAATATGGCACCTAAGACTTTTGCACAGTACTGTATACAGTATAGGAAGTAGTAAATTTCAAATGAAAAGAAACCACTATACATTGTTGTACTTAGTGCTGAAGTAGTCTGTATTGCATGCAAAAGTTTTAGGCATACGCAAAAAAATGCTGTAAAGATGAAATTAAGTCTTTTTACTTAAAAGAAAAAAACTACAATGTGTAGTAAACAATAATAAATTAAACAAACTGAATATTTTGTCTTTTTTTAAAATAGTGTTCCCAGGTGAAACTTGTGCAGTTTTATAAGGAAATTAGCTAGTAAGTTTTGCTGAGTGTCTTAGAGAATCTCTCACAGCTCTTCTGGAGACTTTGTCACATTTACTTCTCTTTTTTTTGCATACAAATCCCAGCAGCCTTCATTTTATGTATATTTTTTGGCCTGGAAAGTAATCTCTTACATAATTTGTTGCTTTCTTTACAAATGTTTTTCTATAACATGATTTTTTTTTGGAAAAGTTTGGAGAATCTAAAATAGTTTTGTACTGACTCAATAATGCAGAGTTCATAAAATAAATATGTGCCAAAGACTTTGGCACAGCACTGGACATCTGAATCACAATGTTATTATAATCTTTACAGATGTTCAACAATGTTAAATGTAGCTATAAACAAAAAAAGTCTATTTTTAGTATTGGCCTTTAATTAAACTCCAACTCTAATCAGTATATCAGATGAATGAAAGACAAAAACTATTGTTTATTTTAAAATAACAAAAAGACATCATCGTTAATATTTCACTCTTATCAAATAAAGTCAAGTGAATAATGAGGCAACGTTCAGCAGTTGTTTCTCTTTCATTTGGAATGGTCCTACGATGCCGACCTGCATGTACAACGCAAATCAAAATGTGCGTTAAAACCACGATTAACGCGTGATTAAATAAATTATCGCGCGATTAACATGATTAAAAAAAATTTATCACGTGACAACACTAGTAAAATCTGCATTCAATGTAATCTATGAATAAAGATGTACTAATTTTTGAAGACTTCTTTGTAAGAGTGAATTCTTAACCTTCATCTAAGTTGCAAAGTCTTACTTGTAGACATCGTTCTCAATAGGCAGCAGATCATAGCCCATGGCCTGGAAGGTGAGCTCATGCAGGACAGGAGAGACAGGATCAAAAGCCCGATCCAGAATGATGAGCTGCGAGCGAGCCTTGTCCGGACCCTGGGCATGGAAAAAGATTTAGCCATAAAACCAAATTACAGCTTCACCAGGTGTCTATTTGGGCCACTAGTGATGAAAGTCACCTCTCCCATCGTTGGGTCATCTGCCTTGTAGGCATCCAGTTTGTCCTGCACCAGCTGAGCCAGCGTGGCGTTGTCTTTGTACTCGCTGTGAAAACATAAAGAGGTACTCAGACTGTAGGATATAACAGCGAAGAACTTCAAGCTCTTGATCTCCAGACTGGAGTTAGTGTATAATATAAAGGCTCTCATTGTGTTAGAGCTGTCAAAATCTGTTCTGTATTCGCAGGCAGAAAATCCACATTCAAACCTTTATGTTCTACTCTTAGTCATCTAACATATAACACGTAATTCCTTAACCCTTTGGACAAGTGTACTCCCTTGAATAATTACATGTCGTTAATGCCATATTTAATTTCAACCTACGTTGAAATTATGCATTATATGCAATTCCACATTAAAAGCATTTCTTCATTTCTATAGTAACACATAATTCATAGAAACTAGTGCTGTCAAATTAACGCGTTAACAACCGCGGTAAAGAATTTATCGCGATAAAAAAATTACAGCCACTACAAATTTTAACGCAGATTATAAATTAGTTATATTATGCAATCCAGAGGCACCACAGTAAACACAAACTTTCCCAAATTGACCGTCACGTTACTCATTTTAGGCTGCATTCCAATTGCAAGGGTCCCTAAGCTGTATCCCTGCTCCCTACACACTACACAGGGTACAGAATCC
>JAOVVH010000002.1:23150524-23162042 GCA_028566435.1 Scorpiodoras heckelii
AGTATTAATCTACAATGCAGAACATCTTTAAATAATGAAAAACCACTGAATTAAAGGTGTGTCCAAACTTTTGACTGGTACTGTATGAGTCAGCTAAAAAAAATTACAAATAAAAACATGGCACCAGGAGATTCCAGAGGGACCAGTTTGTGTATAAAATAGCAAATTATTTGTAACTGGCATACATTAAGATTTTAATAAGGGACAGTCCATAATCAGGACTGCTTCTGGGCTCATTTAGGAAGTGTCTGTTAATAACATGTTTGTATTCACATTAAAAATAATTCCTTGCAACCCATGGCTCAATTTTTGTGTACACCGATTAGCAGTACAATCGGTACTGGGTTCATCTGTTTACTGTTTGTTTTTTGTGATGCTCTCAGTGCAAGTACTCTTACCAAAAAGATGAGCTAATTACTACAATCCAGTACTAAGAAAGCCTGGATTTATTATATCTATAATCATAAAAACTCTTTCTCATCATCACAAAAAAAAAAAAAAAACCCAGAAGAGATAGTGGATAGCTTCCACATTCAGATCATACCAGGGTTGAGCTGAAGTGAACCCCAGACCACCGTTTTCAAGAGGACCAGGAATCAGATCTCTGTCCCACTTGCAGTTTCAATAATCATTGGGGAAAAAAACCCTATAACTAAAGTTTACACAAGCAAGAACCATGAAATGTTTATTATTACATAGCAGCAGGTTTTTTTATGAGCTGATCACGCATGTATAACCTCAGCAGGACCATCATGGTAATGCCTCAACACGGCCACACTTTATATAAAGCCCCCACAATAAAAAGCTGTAGAACCACCCCTGGTTACGACCAAAGACTGTATATAAGAGTGGACTGGACAACATCGGGTCAAAAGTGAAGCCAAAACATCTTGACGCCGTGTAGCTGCTGGATCCTGTACAATTTTTAACCCCGCCCACTCCCATTAGACTAATATGCACAGAAATTAAACTGTAATTTCAAAATTCACATCTAATTTTTTGCCAGTTGTGTTCAGGCAATTCTACAAACTCCCACCATGTTAATATCCCCTCCGGTATTTTTCCTTACTATTAATGTGCTTTATAGGAAGTATTTGGGGATATTTAAAGGGGTGTGGTGATGAGGTGATTGGCAACTGTGAGCAAATGAGCCTTTTTAGTGGCACACCTTTCTCCTGTCTAAGCCAGGAGCATACACCATAACTGAACTTGATTACCACGCCATTTATTGTCTGGAAATGCTTTTTGGTCGAAAGATGTCATTTTACAGGTATGTAAATGCTAATATTTTCAGTAAAAGTTTTCAAAACTTTGAATCATGCCACTTGGCGAGGCTGACATTTGCTGTCTAGCTGTCTAAACTCGTTTTTCTTAATACCGGCATGTTGTGTTTGTTAATCAAGTGATTTTAAATGTTCAGTGAAGTTTATCAAAGATATCAAACCATGTCTGATGTGTGTGTTGCTGCTATCAGGGAAAGTAAGCACAAGTGCCTGTTCCCGTTCATGATATGGCAAGATGATAGAAGATGGGAGCTTATGACTGGTTATGACCAGTTGCTGCCTTCATTGGGTGAGCCAGTGTTTTATGAGCTTAATTTGCATATTGAATCTGATTGGCTGTGATATATTATGATCCAAGAGCACTTTCCAGCTCCTCCTGTGTCTTACAAGCCAACTGATCAGCAGCAGTAAATGTTTTAATTCTACGTTTTTAATATAATCACCTTTATAATATCCATTTAAAAATTCTTCTTAACATTCAACAACAATCACAAATGAAAAATTAAAGCTTCCAACAGAAATGACAAATTAGGCAAAATCTTGAAAAATACACCATTATCATCATATAACATTATAATAGTTAATTATTAGAAGTATTGTATAGTACTATACAGTATTATATAGTACTGTATAGCATTATATAATATTGTATAGTATTGTATAGTACTATATAGTATTGTATAGTACTTGACCAATCAGCATGCTGTTACTGAGAAATTCCAGTCTATCTGTTTGTGCTTTTCTAGGTGCTTTTAATGACATTATCATATATATGGCAAACCCTTTTTTTGGGGGGGGGGCACAATTGACTATATACTGTATAGTTATATCAGAATTGAATACCTGTAGCGCAGCACGGTGGTGCAGTGGGTAACGCTGTCGCCTCACAGCAGGAAGGTCCCGGGTTCAATAACCGGGTAGAGTGGTCTGGGTCCTTTCTGTGTGGAGTCTGCATGTCCTCCCCGTGTCTGCGTAGGTTTACTCCGGGTACTCACGTTTCCTCCCACAGACCAAAGACATGCATATTAGGTTAATTGGTGTCTCTGAAGTGTCCCTAGTGTATGAGTGGATTGGCGCCCTGTCTAGGGTTGATCCTGCCCTGCACCCTATGCCGCTGGCTAGGCACCGGCTCTCCCGTAACCCTGGAGACAGGAATAAGCTAAGGTTACTATAGGTATGTGGTTAAGTAAAGATAATGAATGAATGAGTGAATACCTATAGTCTCTCATTTTCAGGAGAAAGGAAGTGAACAGAAGGAGTCACTCCTAGCCATTTCAATTAATATTTAATGCGAATAATAACATTTCTGTTTATCTTTCTTATCAATTAATTGATTAATCAGATCAAAGATTTATGATATTCCGACATGCTTATCATAGAGGCTGTTTTAACAGAAATCCATTTAAACCGTATCCAACACATAACACAACTAGAAATGTTTTTATATACCGTACACAAAAACTCCAAGATAATGTAATGACTGGTGTTATGCAACCATAAATGTTGATATTCCTACTGACGTTTCCTCACCCTGTGGCCCTCTGAATGTATCTGCTAACCAAAGCAGCATCATGCCCTTCCCCTTTTCTGTTTTGTCATGAATTAAGCAAGAGCACGTCACTAGTAAGCCTACTGTCTACTCAACACACAGTGTGCATCAATTCATACTTGTTAGACATAAATATCTGTATTTTTGACTGAGTATTTAGTCTGATGTTGTTGTGAAAAAGGCACTTACGTTTAAAAGATAAAAGTAGTTGTATTGGTAATAATAGTAGTACGAGTAGTAGTAGTAGCCATGGACAGAGGACATGGACACAGTAGTAGTCATGACCACAGGCCCTGGACACAAACTCGCCACAGAGCCTTAGCTATGCACACAAATATTATAAATGTAGTACGTGTGCACTGCGAGCGCATGCCCTCCCCAAATACACAGAGTTTTTTTTTACCATCACACAGCATGCATTACTTTGAAATTTCATTATATGTTTTATGTTCAATTTACATGCACGTACAACGCAGTACACATATCTTTAGGAGTCAAAACACACACCTTTATTTAAATAAAACCACCGCCAGCATACCATGAAAGAATACATAAATTAATATCACACAAGCCACAGATACGGCTACACAAAACTGCAGTGAAAGACATTCTACCTAAACAGCTGGCTTTCATTGGGCACCAGTGACACTAAAACCATCACCTTCCACCTGTCTTCTGGGGGGAAATGTTGAAATAGAGGATATTTCTTGTACCGAAATGGCATCATTAGCTTCTTTTTCTTTTTGGAGTTTACACTTTACTGACCCACTAAGTGTGAGTTCCTTCACGTTGACAGCAAATCATGATTTCTATAAGTTATGTCTGGATTTTCATGTCTTTGTAAAGCTGCTTTGGGACAATGTCCACTGTTAAAAGGGCTTTAGAACTAAAAATTGAACTGAACTGAATTGATTTAGTTGTCTAATATACAAAACAGTCATAATACATTTTTAAAATCACATCTATTTAATATTTTAACAACAAAAATACTTCATATGCATTAAAAAAAGGGACAACAATAAATCCCCCATTGGCTCCAGGACCCTTTGCCCATGTCGTAATGCGTATATGTAGAAGTAGTAGTAGTAGGAGTATAAGTAGTAATAGTAGAAAGAGGAGGAGGAGGAAGAGGAGGAGGAGAAATAGTAGTAGTAACAGTTGTAGCAGGAGTAGCAGTAAGAACAGCAGAAGGAGTAGTAGTAGTAGTAGTAGTAGTAGAAATAACATGAAGAGGATGAAAAGGAGGTGAAGGAACAGGAGGAAGAAGAGTAGTAATAGTAGCCCTAGGGGGAGGAGGAGGATTAATGGTAGTAATAGGTGGAGGAGGAAAGGATACATGAGAAGGTGGATTAACTGTAGTAGGAGGAGGAGAAAGAGGCAGATAAGTAGGAGGATTAGTAGTAATAGTAGGAGGAGGAGGAGGAAGAGGAGAAGGAGGATTAGCCGTGTACTTACTATGTGACATATTTACTCATTAGCACATGAGTTAAAAACACTTGCAGCACTCTTTGTCTCTTTTACAGTATGTGTGATGGCTGGAATTAGCAAGTCATTAACATAAAGGTGTCAGAGTAAATGTATTTTTTTGTTCAGGTTAATTATTTTAGTTTAGTTTTGTTTTGTAACAAAGCATTTTCGCATTGTTATTGAAGTGGTGCATAGTTTTTAATACCGACACCAAAGCTTAAGTTCAGACGGCATTTTCAGGTAAAGTGAACCGACCCTCTGTCCAGTCAGTGCAGTCACTGAGAGCAATGTAACTTATACGATTAGTTAAAACAGAGAAATCAGTTGTCAAGTGTAAACTCCTTTGCATGAGACTCTCTTTCAGTTTAATCAGTGTAATGTAACATGCTGGTGCAAATAGGTCAGAATACTACTAAGCTTAAACCCTGTCAGAAAGGAGGTAGTATGTTGGGTTATGGGCAACAAAAAAAAGACAAGAGTATTTACTTGTTTGTTTGTTTGTTTGTTTGTTTGTGCTCCCATATAGCAATTACACCTTGGTAATTATATAACTCATTCTATTTTTATGAGTATAATTGGAGGTCTAATAGCACATTGTGACTACAGACACAGGTCTTTAAGTTGGAGGAATTGATATACAACACTGTCCTCTCATGGTAAACTTTATAATTACAAGTTAATGAATAAAATGTGCACACATTTGTGTAACCTGTATACACATTTTTGCTTATTTTAACCATTAAATTAAGGGTTATGATTCAAAGGGTTATGACTTTTTAATATTGAATTCACTACAGTCATTATTAAAGTAGGACGTTTATGAAAAGGGTACTTTAATATACAGTGATAACCGACACCCAGGTGTAGTTCCTTTCTAATAAATTAACTGGATATAAGGTGATCAGAATGTAATGTAATGGTGTACAGCATCACAGGGCACCATTTACACACTCATTCATACCTAAGTGCGATCTTGTATAGGCAATCCACCAACCTGCATCATGTTTTCAGGCTGTGGGAGGAAACCAGAGAACCTGAAGACTGAACCAGGGACCATGTGATGCAGCATCGCTACACACTGTCGCTTAGAGATTGTACTCTAGAGGCTATTGAAATATCTGAATACCAGTAACCTTGCCAATGTAAATATGGACATAAATTTTGGACTGAAGTCGCCGACTTAAGTAGCCAACTCTGAATATTCATAGTGTATGAACTGTACTTGAGTGTATAACCTGAAGTTTTGTAGCAAAGCGTCTTTTAAAAATCATTATGCATTCATTTATTAGAATAATAAGTTCAAAAGGATAAGTTCAAAAGGATCTACACACATTTCATATATACACGCAGTATATACATGTACATGCAATTATGGATGTCTGTTCATTTGTCTGTTCGGTCAATAATCAATATACAGGCTAATTTGTCACAATCAGAGATTATAGCATTAATAATGAGAAATGAATGAATTATTCAAGTCAAAGATAAGCCCTGAATAAGATAAGTTCACAGAAACCAAAGTAGAGGTGTAGCTCAATGTTGTTTATCTCACACTTGTCAATGCAACGTTTTTCTTATGAAGGAATCCCCATTTCCAGTGAAAGGTTTTATTTGTTAAGTTTACATTCCTTAACAGTAACTCCATAAAAAGCCTTCCTTACTTTATAAGAGAGCATCTGCCAATCTAGAATTATTTAGAATTCATAAGTATAACTTAACTAATAGGGATAGCAATCTCATGTAATTTCCTTTTATGAAAGGCTGACTGCATTTCAAATGACTTACCCTGTACGCTTTAAAGTGTTTGGGCAAACGACCAGATTTTGCAGAGACATTAGAAAAATGCAGCTTTTAATTATATTTAATGGCTTCGATAACACAGATGCAGATTAGGAACTGGACATTCTGGATGATGGATTTGGTGGGTAATTTTGCAGAAGCTGGTTTTACATAGATAATTACATCTCTACAAGACAGCTGAAACTGCTTTGTTGATTGTACCCTGTAGCAGTGTGTAATATGACCATAAATTGAGAGAACGGGCAAGAATGAAGTGAAATAAGCATACCAAGGGTCAAAATAGTTACTTAAGCAGTTCTTAAGATATTGTTGACAGTTGTGGCGCCCCCTATGGACAAAATGTCACAATATTTGGTGGGTGTCTTAAGACTCTGGTAATGATGTAGGGTGTGAAATTTCGTTACATTTGAGTCTTTACATCCCAAGATATTGGATAGTGATTTCATAGAATTTTTTTCTTTGAACATTATTCACTAGGATGGCAAATCATAATATGCTAGGGTAATGTGCCTCCTAGAGCTCATAAAAAGTTTATAATTTCTGACAAAATGATTTTTGAGCTATTGCCCGTGATAGCTGCGGTGGTCGTAAATAGCTAGTTAGCAAGTTTTTATGATATTAATTAGTTCTTAGAAAATTTACATAGCATAGTAGAATATATTCCTACTGAAAAGTCTGCTCCAATCACGGAGATTCCTTAACACAAGATCGTGAAGACTTCAGTGATTGGCTCATCAAAATGAAATGTAAAATGCTAAACTCCTCCTTTTCTGCCTCAAGTAGCCACTTATGTAAGATATACCATAAGTTTTTATACCATATTTATGAAGAGTAGTTGACAAAGGTGTGGAAAAAGAAGACAAGAGCCCAAAGAATACAGTTAATGTATGTTGTTGTAGATGGTAATGAGGCTCGTAAGGGTTAAAATAGTCCAGATAAATTGCAGCTGGTTTGCAGAGGACGGAGCTTCGGGTCTGGTGTATATGTAAGGATGCTCCTATAGAGGAAATGCAGACAAATGTGAACATACGAACATTGCTGAAGTTTTGTGGTGAAGATCCAAAAGCACTGTTACTGTTATTGTTAAACTACCTCTGATGGGCAGATGAGTTGTAATGGCTCCGAGAAGGTCTCAATGATATGTTTCTTATCTGGAGGTTGAAACTGTGAGAGATAAAGACTGAAGGTTAATTTTGGCTGTATTATGTAAGAAATAAACCGTAAAAAACGTGCACACTGTTTTAGGAAAATAATCAACCATGGGGTGGTGCATTTTCTATTCATAACAGCATGACACATTGCACTGTTTATTTATTTATAGTTATATTTAACGTTGGGCAGCTTAGATTATTGCAGCTATGAACAGTCATTCCTTCACCAGCCTATTTTTCTCCTCTCTCAATGTTAATAAGACAAAAAAAAATGTAGCTTGTCATCCTACAGAGAAACGTGAAAATCCTCTAAGATTTACTAACTCTTGCAAAGAGCCGAAACTTGAGACTCCTTCCCCAAATGTTAAACATTTCCTAACAGAAAATGTCACTATGTCAACAATTAGACATTCTTCTTTGTTAACAGCATATTTTTAAAAGATTTTTTTTAATGATCAGCCTTTGATTATGTAAATCCAGCCATTTAAGAAGTCCCTGTGAATAATCTGTTACTATAGAAACAATAATGAGCAAGTGCATTCATTTTAACATGTGATTTTATTATGACCGGTTATTGTTAACGGATATTCCTCAACACCTTGTGAACATTTTCATGCTGTTGTATAGAAGTAGTTAATATAGGACAGATGTAATTATAGAGCTTTATAATGTGTTTAAGTTGAAACATAAAACATTTCCCATAGGAATGAACTGGGATTTTTTAAAAACTGCTGTAATTTGGATAATTTTCAATACGAAATTCCAACCCGGCATGCTCGAAACCGGGGCCACCGCGGACAGATGGCACTCATCCTTCTCTTTCTATCACTCTTTCCATTTCACTCCATTATTTCCTATGGGAATACCTATGGGAGTGTGTGATGTCACACTGCACCGCAGGGCTTGGGGAAAAACACGTTCATTCACTTTTTCACTGAACATTCCTGTCTGAAATCCGTATACTTTCACCTAAACACACCTAAACACTTCCTCTTTCCGAACTCTCCAAATATGTCATTATTTTCCAAATTATTTTTCGAGGTATGATGATTTCTTCGCCACTAGGGACAGAAACCTGCCCCATTGACCGGCATGTTAATTTGACAAAACCAGATTTGGCTTCTCCTAATTTTTCATGTGTTTTTAAACTGTCATAAATCAGACATTTTCTTCTCGGTCCACACAGTTATCAGCGTTTGTTCAAAATCCTGCCTCAGCAAAAGTATTTGCACCCAACCAACTGCATACTTACACCTACAAACAACACCCAACACACACACACACATACACATACTTGCAGCTCTTTCCAAGCACTATGTATTTCTTTCAGGAAACGCAAATCTAGTTTACCATGTTGTTCCAGAGGCCCTTTGCCAGCTCCTCATGACCCTTTACAGTGAAATGGAAACAGTCTGGAGCGAAGTAACTAAAATCAATTTTGCCATCCTGTAAAAAAAACCCACAGAGAAACACTTACATCAGTGAAAATGTGAAAATAGGAATAACAGCTGTGACACCATTCATTATGATGCTTTAACTGATTTTTTTCCCATGAATTTCTGATGACAGATTTGTATATTTAGACTTTTATTTGTAATGATTTACTCACAGCTAGTCTGGGTGGCTGGGCGCAAGATGCATATGGCTGCAGAACCACAGCAAAATCCTCCTTAAAGTAGCGATCGCTGTTCAGAAGCTCCTCCAGTCTCCTCTACCAAACCACCCCACATACACACACACACACACACAAGTGAAATGTGTGTTGCAGTGTCCCTTAAAGTGCTCTTACAGCTGTTTCACAAACACACTATACCACTGGCATTCTCACGATGTCTCAGTCCTGAGTCTAAGCTTGTCCTTGCAATAGAAACCTACTGACGTGTGACTTCTGTGTTGATTTTCCACCAGAGCTCGCATGCTATAATGTCCTGTTTTTATGGAGAAGACTAAGAAAACACAGGCAAACCTTTGTTGCAAAAAATAATATCTTAACAAGTAACCAATATCATGGTGAAAGGTTTTATTCTGGTCACTTTAATTTGATGCTCATGGTTACACACTACATAGACAAAAGTATTCGGACACACCTCTTTGGATTCAAGTGTTTCATGGAGTCCCATTGCCACAGGTTTATAAAATCAAGCACCTAACCATGCAGTCTGCCTTTACAAACATTTGTGAAAGAATGGGTCGTTCTAAAGGGCTCACTGAATTCTGCAACAAGTCACTTTGTGAAATTTCTTCCCTCAGAGATATTCCATAATCAACAGTGAGTGGTGTTATTGAAAAGTGGAAGCGTCTAAGAACCACAGCAACTCATGAAAGTGGGAGACAACGTCAAATTACAGAGTAGGGTCGCTGAGTGCTGAGGAGCATAGTGCATAATAGTCACCAACGCTCTGCTGTCTCGATAACTGCAGATTTCTAAACCTCCTTTGGCATTAACATCAGCACAAAACCTGTGCACCGGATGCTTCACGGCTTGGCTGAGCAACTGCATGCAAGCCTTACATCAACAAGCACAATGGCAAGTGTCGGATGGAGTGGTATAAAGCACGCCACCACTGGACTCTGGAGAAGTGGAAATGTGCTCTGTGTAGTGTCAAATCACACTTCTCTATCTGGCAGTCTGATAAATGAGTCTGGGTTTGGCGAATGCCAGGAGAACGTTACCTGCCTGACTGTATTGTGCCAACTGTAAAGTTAATGGAGGAGGGATAATGCTATGGGGTTGTTTTTCAGGGGTTGGCCAAGTCCCCTTAGTTTCAGTGAAGGGAATTCTTAAAGCTTCAGCATACCAAGACATTTTGGACAATTATATGCCTCCAACTTTGTGGGAACAGTTTGGGAAAGGCCCTTCTCTCTTCCCGCATGATTGTGCCCCAGTGTACAAATCAAAGGCATAATCAGTTGGTGAGTTTGGTGTGGAAGAACTTGACTGACCCACACAGAACCTTGATCTCAACCCCACTGAACACCTTTGGGATGAACTACAATGGTGATTGCAAGCCAGGCCCTCTTATCCTACACCAGTGTCTGACCTCACAAATGCTCTTCTGGAAGAACGGGCAAAATTTCCCACAGACTCGCTGCAAAATCTTGTAGAAGGCTCCTGTTGGTATAATGTGTAGGTGTCCAAATACTTTTGTCCATATAGTGTACATCGTGCTTTGAGCTCCCCGCATGGATAGTTGTTAACATTTGTTTACAAGATGAAGGATATGGAACTGGCAAAAACAACCTCACTGTTTGTGCAAATGACAAGGCAGAATAAATGTAAAAATGACAGAAGTTGTAGTTTCCTGAAACTCTGCTTATGTTTTCAGGCCATGTACATTATTCGTGAAGCATCTGAATGTGGAGAATGTGTGTAATTGAATAAAATGTTGTTGGAGACATGATATAGGCTATACTACACATAATATACACTCTGTAATTTATTATAAGCGAGCTGAGATAGGTTTGCAATGTCGCAAACTTTCAAGGCTTATTTTGCGTGAGGTTGACAGTGATGGAGGGAATGAAACGGGATTGAGGTGAGATGAGTTTTGGCATACGGAAAAGCTACCGAACTCTGTGAGACAGGGGTGACATGACTAAGGTTACAGCCTATGTTGCAAGCTTTCATAAATAAAGCATGCCTTCGTTACAAGGTAAAGTATAATTTATGCATTGCTAATAGTGTATGATGTTTGGATATTTAAAGCAGCGGTAAAAATCCTCACTTAGTCAGTCAACATCCTCTTTGGTCTCTTCACCTCTTCTGTGTGCACTGAACTGAGCATCGTTTTATCGTGTACTGAACAACAGGTAATATAATTCTCTATAATCTCTATAATTCTCTAAAATTCTCTATTCTCTATCTGTAGATTTGCAATTACATCTAATGTCATGGACAATTACTCTTTACATGGCAACAAATGCATAATATACTCTAATAAATAAACTCATAATATACTCAGTAAAATAGTCAATGTGTCTATTTGTAATGGTTTTGCAATTTACAAATTTCTTAATCATCTTTATTAGGACATAATTATTACAATATATTATATTAACTCACACATAAATAGGCCTGAGACTCAACTAATACTGTACATACCTGGAATTCCAGATTTAATTCAGTCAGCTCTGCCAGTTCAGTGGAGTTCTCATCAGGCAAGACCAAACACGAACAGAAACTCCTAGAGAATGATAGGTAGATAGATAGATAGATAGATAGATAGATAGATAGATAGATAGATAGATAGATAGATAGATAGATAGAT
>JAOVVH010000002.1:23351555-23364739 GCA_028566435.1 Scorpiodoras heckelii
ATAGATAGATAGATAGATAGATAGATAGATAGATAGATAGATAGATAGATAGATAGATAGACAGACAGACAGACAGAAACACATACACACACACACACACACACTAGATAAAAGGTGCAACTCCATTTGTATTAGATATGAACTGAAAAAAAAAGGATACAGATATCACATAAATAAATAAGGAACTTTTTAAGCATGTAAGAAAAGTGAGAAACTCCACACATTAGTAATATGAGCCAATCCCATGGCGCTCTTTCACTGAGAGAGCGGCCAGAGCCTGATGAAGAGGGCCTCGCAAAATAAAGATCACAAAAAATGGCTATACATTCACATGGTGTGAAGTAGCAACATTTCCCATTAGGCTTGAAAAACTTGCCCGCCCCTCGCGGGACACTTGAGCTGGAGTGGTGCGGTCCGAGGGCTGGGCACCGAACAGTCGTGCGGGTCAGAGCCAGGACTGCCAGGCCCCATTGTGCGCTAAGACGTTAATTGGTGCTAATCCAGCCCTAGGAGCTGTTTTGCTAGCCTGACCCCACGCCCCGAAAGACACCTCGGTGTGAAATCCTAAAAAAAAAAGACTCCATTCAAAGGGGCCAGTGAAAAGAGGCAGAGAGCATTCCAACACATTCTGCTCTCAAAGAGAGGAGCACAGGAGCGCGGGAGGACCGGCTGGGGTTTTTTTTTTCTTCCCCTCTTCCACTCCGTCTTGGGCGCATCCTTACCCCCGATGCTCTGAATTAATAACACAATAGCAGTGGTAACAGTGATGGGTCTGCCTGCATTCACGGTTCTCTTCTCAGGTTTCTTTTCACCCCCATGAACACACTGGTTCTCTATAAGGCCCGGTGTAAAGAGAGCGCTAATTGCCCTCGGGTTTGGGATCAGAAGGACGTCTATGAAACTATCAACAAACAGGAAAACACGGATTATACAATCGACACCTGCTAGACTGTTTAATATACGTACACGCTACAGGCAAGCGGTCTTTGATTAAAAAAACAAAACAAAACAAAACAGACAAGACACAAGGGTACGGTGCTAAAATGGAGGCGAGTTTAGTTCCACGTCATCGTGTTGAGGAAGAGCGCATCGACTCAAATCAGAAAACAAATCACAAAGTGAGCGGTCCTTCTTTTGTCTTTAAAACGGTGAACTAATCTTCACTCTAAAGCTCATTATCACGCTCTCTACGTCCTTGGAAATTGAAATGATATGAGAAAGAAAAGTTGATTAATTAAAAAAAAAAGTAATTAACAAATAAGTTGGGAAGAGGCACCATGTCTTCACTGGACATCACAGAGACCTTACTGTTATATAGCATAAATAATGAACTGAATATAATGAAAAGTTTGGACGTAAGTCACTGAATCATCTTTGGAAACTAGCCTTGGTCTTTTTTGAAACAGAACAAAATAAAGGACAATACAAGCGAAACACTAGACAGTGTTTTAGAATAGGGGTTATCTAAGACTTTCCAAAGAGATAAATATTGTCCCTTTTATTTCTGTCAAAAAAAAACTGCAAGGACACCACATTTAACACGACACTCTAACAGCCGAATTCTGAGTAACAGCTAAATTTTTACAAAGCAAGAAAAATAAAAGACGGGAATGAAAGATGCGATAATCGTCGTGATTCAGGCGGCTAACTAAAGGAAATGTGAACGGAACGAACGTTGGAGATGTTAACTGAATCAGGCTGCTGTTCTTCCAAACACAATGCAACGTGTGGCTTCGATAACCAGCATGCAAATAAGGGCTTTTGAAAAGCTAAAAAATGTCCATTTCATGCTTTTGACTAAAGACACATTAACACGTTTCCGCCAAAATAATCAATTATTATTTTTTTCCTGGTTTCGTAATTGCACCAGCTATTCTGTTAAGAAATGTAATTGTGCTGCGATTCAATCGTATTTAGGAGCCGCCGACATTATAACGTGTGAAAAACCGTGAGATGAGACTCGATAAAAAAAAAAAAAAAGAGAAGAAAAAAGAAAAAACGGTGGACAAGCAAAAGGACGGACTTGTGAAAGGCTGTGAATCGAAACTCGCAGGAGACCGCGATGGCATTCACTCCGGATTCAATGCTAACGCAGAGAATCCAATTACGGCGCTGACAGCTCGAGAGCTCGGGGCTTTGATTTCAAAGTACAAAAATGAGCCACAAAATGATAAAATGATAAAATGATAAAATTTCAAGAGTATCGGAAGATTGGAGCATTGTACGTCTTTCACGGGTGCATTCTGATGTCTCCAGTATGCACTAATCATTTCTAGTAAGATCAGACAAAAACAAGGATAAAACATCATGACCCTCAGATGTTTAAAGACAAAAAAACCCCAAAAAACATGTTGAACAAGGAACTGAGAAAACAGCAATGAAGCAAGGCTACTATCACTTCAGTAAATTAAGAGCCACAGACATTGGATCTCATTCATCCTGGTACATCTGATTATTATAGCGACAAAAGAAAATTCACTTTTACGCTGGATACAATCATTCACTTGGAGGGGGATAAAAAAAAACCCAGCACGGCTTAATTAATAAAAATTTCTTATGAGGATATCAGTTATACTTCTACACACTCGATGTGCTTAGAAATCAACAAGCTAGCTTCTGTTAAATGTTCTGTTCGATTACACACGTTAACAAAAAATGTCGCTGAATTCAAATATCTTTTAGACATTTCTCCATCACTCGTGGTTATTTATTTATTTTGTTCTGGTACACTCATACGGAGCCCTTCTATGACAGCAGACTAATGCTGGACACTTAAGGGGGATGTTCCTGAGGCCAAATAGGCTATAGGTATATAAAACTCTTACACTTTAGAAGGAAGTCTGTAACTATTTTAAGCCTAATTTTTAACAGCATTATTTAGGAATAACTAATAGATACTGTCACTTTAAAATAAAACACGTCTGATTCAAATTCAGTGTAAAAAGTATTAATTATAATGTCCACCTATTTTAGTTTGGGGCGGAAAAAAAAAAAGAGGAAAAAATTTGTTGCCAGATTTTAACCCAATGCTCACTACTTACAAAACACACACAGACTGTTATAGTAGCTGCTTTAAGAAAGTCCTCAAGAATGATAACACAGCATCAGAGAGGAACGCTCTCAACCCTACAGGTAGCTGCTGCCGAGGGACGACTCCCCACACGCTCACACTGATTGGACGGTGTGTAATCAGAGGACTCTGAGTTTGTGTGTGTGTGTGTGTGTGTGTGTGTGTGTGGGGAAGTGGTTTTTATCCTGGTGCCTCTTTTCAAGGTGGTGTATTAAAAACGGATTAAACTGAACTTTGTTTCGTAAACCGTCGTCAATAAATCTGCACGTCTGAAAACGGATTTCTGATGACTGATTTATTATTTTGTTGAACAAACTATGTCGCTCAGAGCCTGGCCACTACGTACAGTAGGTCTGCTCGGGAATGTCTGGTATTATCCTTTTAAAATTTGTGCTCGTTTGAAACTTCAAGGATCTTCATAATTTCATGTTGGAGGTCTTTCATCGTAGTCGCTATTGTCTGCCGTTTAAAACCCTACTGTTATATTAGGCTAACATGATTATGTTAGGAAATAATACGAGTGCTGCGTCGATCACGTACTCGCGTGATGTCTACGGCGATTCATCGTAGTTGCAGTGTTGACGGGTAAGGCTCTGGGTTACTGATCAGAAGGTTGTCGGGTTCAAGCCCCAGCACCACCAAGCTGCCACTGCTCTGCCCTTGAGCAAAGCCCTTAACCCGTTCTGCTCCAGACGTACTATATCATTGATGAGCACTGATCCTGAGGATTTCTGAATTCAGAAATCTGATGTGAAGCAAGCCCGTGTATTCGCTTCACTTCAATCCGGATCGCCACCAATTCTTACATCATCATTCAGTATTTTTTTTTTTCAGCCTAGCTAGCTACTAACAGTATGTTTAGCTGTTCAGGTGTATTTTAGCTCTCTGGTCATAACCCTATTTTAATATTTCAACCTTCTGAACCTGTGTGATTATAAGCCCTCTAGATGTTAACATCACAATAACGATAATAATAATAATAATAATAATAATATAATAATAATAATATAATTAATCATGTGACCCTACACATCACAAATAAAGCGTAAAACCACGTTCTAGCAAGAAAATCTTTATTCATTGTTCATGTTACCTGATATGAATCATGTATCACACATTGTACTATCATTATATCACTTTACTACATTTGTCAAGGCTGGCCTTACAATCCTGCCTATACATGAATACTATAAATACTGTAAATTCTATACGATCCCAATTTATTGAATAACTATTAAAACTTTGGGTACAAAAATGTTCCAAGTCAAGAACCCTGAATGCAGAATAAGACTCGTGTCACAGTGCTTTGTGCTTAAGATAAAGGGCTTGTTTCCCCCCCTTAGCCTAAGTGGTACATAATTTTGAGACTTGGATACTATTTTTGAAAGTCACCTATTCTATACTCTTCTTTCAATTCATTTCATGTTCTTTGATGGCAAGACGAAGTCAAACGCCCACCGGGGGCTTTCTCTTTCACCGCCGTGACAATTGATTAATTACAAGCGGACAAAAGGATTAGAAACAGGAAACTGTGGGCAAAATAAAGTGGGCTGTGACATCTGAAAGATTTGTTTATAACTGTGTCATTATGGGTAATTGTTTCTTCACAGAAATACCATTACCGTACTGAATGTCTTTTCATTTCATTTAGAAGTCTATTCAAAGCTAAAACAAAGAGCAGAGACAGTCTGGGTTAATTGCCTTTGTTGCAAATGACATGATTAAGATAAAAAAAAAAGGCTTTAGCTATCAAAAGACAGATGAGTATTGTGTTCACTTTATTTGTTTGTCTCTTTTCATAGTGGCAGACATCTGACTTGGCACGAGTGAGAGAACAGATCAGCTCATCGCACCACCAAAAGGCTCAACAGGGGGAATTTGATGAAAATTAAGCTACTGGAAAAACATCAGGACAAAGTAGCCATAACAGGAAGTGATCAAGGTCCCAGTTCAGAACATTCCAGGTTTACTAATACGTTATCACTTCCATCAGTCCGATAACCGATGGACTCACCTGTTGGGGCACATGCAGAGACGGATTCGAAATAGATCTAAAATGTGCAGAATTTGGAGATCGGACTAAGAAGAAACAGCATGAAAGTGCAGTTCTGCGTTACGCGCTTACAGCGTTCGTTCATCCTTAGTGACTGCCTGGTCAGGGCCACTGTGGGTAGGATCCCATCTTCCCATTTAGGCCACGCCCACTTCAGGTTTAACTCACTGACCCTTCCACACCACATGACTGAAATGATTGTTAATCAGATTCTTGGTGTTGTAGGGATGTCCACACTACATGATCACTTGCAGACAAGCTGAACACACTACTCAAACTTTCACGTGAAGAAAGATTTTATATAGAAATAAGGGGTGGGGGGATGGTGAATCTATACAGAACAGCACCAGGATATTTTGCGTTTTGATAAAGTCTCGATACATGGACGCCAAGTATCAATATTTTATGATATAATCTGGAAACGCAAATAAAAATGTATGGTACTAGAACAATAAAATCAATCGCTTTTTCAGTTTACTAGAAAGTGCTCATTTTTTTCTGGTGACGGTCAACAAAGGAAGTTGGTCAAGACAAAAACAGAGGCATCGGAGAAAGAAATCAGAAATGTGCCGTCCACGATGAACTTATTATGGATTATTTTAACAAGCAAGGGACGGGGAACATGGATACAACATGAGTGATTTGCAAGTAGTGTCTTATGAGCATACGAATACTACGAACATGAGGGCTCATCTCACATGCCACTCTCCAGAGATATTAATCTCTGGGATTAACCGATGACGGCAAGCCGACGTTAGATCACGTGCTCTGAAAAGCCAACTAACAAGTACAACAGTCCACACACACATTTCCATTCACTTGCACTGAACTATGTTATATAAACTGTTTAATTCGTCAGGTGCATGTGACGTTTATGACAGTGTTTTATGACCGTGTTGGTCAGTCTGTCTGCTTGACAATCCCTTTTTTCTACAATAAAGATGACTGAAGTGGGATGAACAGACTGGAAGATTTATTTTTTGATTAGATTTAGCATTAGTCAGCATATTGCAAAATCTCAATAATATTATATTGTTGGGCCTCTGGTGATTCCCACCCCGAAGTACCAGAAAAACTGGTATAGCAGTTAATACTTGGTAGGTCCCCCATGAGATCACGGAGGGAACGTTGCACGGTCCTCACGCTGATGTTTGTTGAGACCCCAGCACTGTATCCCGATGTTACTTGAGGCGGAGTCTTTTCACAGCAACACTCACGAGCTCCAGCTATTAAACCGTGTTGAAAATCAATAATCGTGGTAACTTGCCATCACAGCGGAAACAGCTCTAGAAGCTTCCATAGATGTCTATCGCTTTATATACGCACTGGCGGACGCAACCAATGACGTGCACAGGTGGTGTTGCTATGCATTTTGCATATGCACCAGTACCAGTTTTTCTGGTACTTCAGTGTAAACAAGTGAGCAAAAAGAAAACGAGGAAGAAATATTTTCTATCTTTGTCCGACGCACCGGTGGGAATCACATTGTGTATGTTCTTATTTTTGTAGCTCCTATGAACAACATGATGATAACCTGGATGTATGGATCTGCTTGCATAGAGTTCAAGAAAATACATGCTTACAAAAGTCAGTACTTACGAGAGCACTAGGAAAAAATGGACTATACTGGACTACATGACTAATCACAGATACAGCAGTGCACAACAAGTAGTCACTGACCACCAAAATTAGTTATCATGGCTACGTGACAAAATGTCTTGTGAACTAAAAAGCGTTCCTGTGTTCATGAAAAAGTTTATACTGACACACAACTTAACGCAGGTTATTCTGTTCAGGCCACGCCCACTTCAGGTTTATATCCAAATACAGATACACACAAAATGCATCAAAACACTATGCAACGTCTCACATTAAAGAGAAAACGACAAGATCTGATCGCGCCTCATTCCTACAGGCTTTTCTAGCATTAGTGCTGTTAATGAGTTGCTTACGTTGCCAGGGAGATGCCGCTGTCAATCAGGACATGATATGATATGACACGCCCACACAGTTCTGATCTGGCAGAAAATAAGACTTTGTGTAGCTTTTGGTTATAATAAATCACAGTTAGAAATAATCATTACTAAATATTTATATAATGACAGATCTTTATATATTCATATCACAGAAGTGTCATTTTTAGCGTGAACAATTTTTAGCCTATTTTACCCAAAATGCCCATGTCTCATAGTGATAGTCTTGGTTTCTCAGACTGGCATGGCATGTTTGCATGCCTATCATTCATCACTGCCTTCAATCACAGGTTGCTATCAATGTGCACTCAGCTTTTCTGACTGATGATGAAGAAAATGGAGCTGCTAGCTAGCGTGCCTACATCAGAGCAGCTATTTCAGTCTTTTTTTTTTGAGGGGGGGTGTAATCTTGAGCAGGTGTGGGTTGGTGTCTCTATACAGTTTTCTTTCTCTCTTTTTGCTTTGGCTTTCGGAATCACTTCTTCCATTAAGTCATTTCTTTCACGGTTTGCTAAGAAGCTTTTAGCCCAAGCTTTTTTTGTCACACTTTCAAAAAAAAAATCCCTACCATCGCGTTTGAGAGAAAGCATGTTTGAGGTTTAAATTAATGAGCCAGATGCTGAATAACATCGAAAATATACACGGAAAGGGTGAAAAACAAGAAGGGAGGGTGTGCGGGGGGTAATTTTAGACAGCAAACTGACAGATGAACAAAATTAACAGGTTCCGCGTGGAAATATCACAAGATTCAAATGAAGCCATGACAGCATGTTTAATCTTAACACAAGATGACTACACGACTAACCTACAGCTGAAGTGTTTGCTTTACGACTTCATGTTCGTATTACCGATTGTTTGACAGGTAAACGTGGACTTAAAATTGATTTTAACATCTTGTTTAAGGGATAATCAGCGATTTAGGTTACTGCAGTGACTACCACGAAGATACGGCTGCAAAACGCATGACTGTGCTAGAAAGCCTAATGCTGTAATGCTGCTCTCGAGAGGAAGCTGTACTCGTCATGTGACTGTATCATGTGACTGTAAACCACTGAACTTGAAATTTCAACTCGTCAGCTTGGGTTAGTCTTATCAACAACTCCCCATTTACATAGTGACTTCAAATCAACATGGCCGCTCACTCTGTAAGGTGTAAAGTCCACCTTTTTTAATTCTAAATGAGGTCATAGCAGTACTGCTTCAGGTCAGATGTTAGCTGGCTAGCTTGTTCCTTATCTACTTCTCATTGTCTGCTTGTTATTAATCTTTAGTCCAAAATATTTAATCAGCGTTTGAAGCTCACTACGGTAAAACAGTCCCAATAGGCCTGTAACTGTAAATGTGTGATTAAAGAAACTTTTACAAAGCATTAAAAGAAGCTCTACACACTCTGACAGAGCAAACAAGACACACTTTCACGGAGGTGTCCATGCTCATTTTTCCACTTCACACACGCTGAGGTGGTATATAACATATTTAAACTCGCAAATTACCACTTACAAATGCCAAAGGAAGCACCATGAGTGGCTGATTACCTTCCAAGTAGTAATGTGAAAGTTGTAACTAGACGTCACATGTGGAGGCACAGAATATGACCATCACAAAAAAGGAAAAAAAGAAAGAAGTGAAATAAGCACACCAAATTGCTAAATTGTGGCTTAAGCAGGTTTTGAAATATTGACGGCAGTCCTCTTTATGGATCATGAAATCTGGCCTACAGCTAAAGAATGCAGTAGTGATACAGTGTGTGAAATTTTGTGAACTTCGAACCTTTACATCACAAGATATTAGCTAGTGAAGTGCCAGATTTTTGAACATTTTGAACATTATTCACTAGGTGGCGCTATTCAACAACAGAATCAAAATGAGTTAGGTTAATGTAACTTCTAGAGGCCAACTTGCCATAAAAAAGTTCATAATTCTTTTCAAAATGGTTTTTGAGCTACTGCAAAAAAAAAAAAAAAGTACTCTGAGTCTACCCCAATTCGGGGGGCGCTAGCACAACGGGCAACACTCACCGAGGGACACAAATCGTCTATTCTGTATCAGACATGTGGGGCTACATGCACACCGAGTTTCAGGCGGATTTGTGAAGTCTACGATATCGCCGACCAAAAATTGGCAATAGAAGAAGAAATAAAAAACCTTGACCAAACTATAAACAGTGGATATAAAAAGTCTACACACCCTTGTTATAATGGGACCAAGATGAATAATTTCCGAACTTTTTCTACCTTTAATATGACTTGTGTACAATTCAACTGAAAACAAACTGAAGTCTTGTAGTGGGGAAAATAAAAAACGTCAAAAAAAATGTGGCTGCATAAATATACACACCATTAAAACTAATACCTTTGGAGCACCATTTGATTTTGTGACAGCATTGGGTCTTTTTGGGTAGGATTCGATCAGCAAAAGTGCTCCAAATGGGTCAGATTGCGAGGGCTTCTCCTGTGCACAGCCGTCTTCAGGTCACCCCACATGCTTTCAATAGGATTCAGGTCTGGGTTCTGTCTGGGCTATTCCAAAACTGTTATCTTCTTCTGATCAAGCCATTCTGTTCTTCATGTGGAGGTCTGCGTTCGGTCGTTCTCATGCTGAAAATTAAAATTTCTCTTCATCTCCAGCTATTTAAGCGGATGCCTGAAGGTTTTGTGCCAAAATTGACTGATACTTGAAACTCTTCATAATTCCATCCGCCTTGACTAAAGCCCTAGTTCCAGCTGAAGAAAAACAGCCCTGATTCAATATGCTGCCACCACCATGCTTCACTACTGGTACGGTGTTATTTAGAACACATTTTCCCACATGCTTTGGCAGACCTGATGTACAGGCAGAATGTACAGGCGTGGATGTTTTTCTTTGCAACAAAAGGCTTCCGTCTTGCCGCCCTATCCCACAGCCCGGACATATGAAGAATACGGGAGAGTGTTGTCACGTGTAATACACAAACAGTACTTGCCAGAAATTCCTGCAGCTCCTTTAACGTTGCTGTAGGCCTAATGGTGCCTCCTGGACCAGTTTTCTTGTGTTTTTTTCCATCAGTTTTGGAGGGATGTCCAGTTCTTGGTAATGTCACTGTTGTGCCTCGTATTATCCGCTTCTTGATGACCATCTTCACTGTATTCCATGGTATATCTAACATCTTGGAAATGTTTTTGTACCCTTCTCCTGACTGACAGCTTTCAACAACGAGATCTCTTTGATGCTTTTAAGATCTTTGTAGACGAGAGCTTTTTCTGTACGATGCATCTAAGTAAATGTAAACAGTACAGCTGAACTTTATATGGGGTTAATCAGAGTCAGAATTGACAGCAGGTGTTTACTGACTACTGTTTAACATGAGTTTGAACGTGATCGGTTAATTCGGAGCACAGCCACACCCTCAATTATAACAGCGAGTGCACACGTATGCAACAACCTTATTTATATATTTCATTTATTAATTTTCCTCTCTAAATTATTTTTGTTTTTCAATTGATTTGCACAGATTATAGGTCACATTAAAAGTGGGGGGAAAAAAATCCAAAAATTATTTATCTTGGTCTGATTTATAGACTTTTTATATCCACTCTAACTGCCAGTACTAGCTGTGGAGGTCATAACAATAATGTCAATGAAAAAATTAGACAATTGCACCTTTAAGCTGACATCCTACGGCTTCTTCTGGAAAGTGAAGCACAAAAGTATAATCCTAGCTCTTTCCCAAGTTTCATTTTGAGGATGTACATGTCAGACAATGTTCTTTAAGATCTTCCACCACACATCTTGCTTTAAAGATAAAAATCCAGTGTTTTGCAATATGTTTGCACAATAATCACTGTGTCTGGTTCCCCATAATGCATCCAACTGCAGTTTCTATGCTTACAAAAAAAAAAAAAAAAAAGAAGGACAAAGAGAAGGATCATATGTCTGCCATTCTCCAGAGATGTACAGAGTAGCTTAGGTATGTATTAATGACTGGTAGATTTACATTTACATTTTTAGCTGGTCTGACAACTTTGTTCCAATAAGAAGTGTAATATTTGAGTCTAAAACTATTTTTAAGATCAGTGCAACTTCTTTGTAAGCCTGGTGTCAAAATAAACACATTTAGAAATGAAAAAACGTTTGAATTAATGTGTGTTATCAAAATACAAGTGCTGATGGTGTTGCAGAGATTTCTGTGAGCACAGTCAGCTGAGCTGGTAAGTCTACGCCCAGGGCAGTCTACACTTTCACATCCCTCTGCAACATGAGGCATCTGGCGAAGGAGAAAAATCTCTTGAGCAGGAGCGACATGACTGGTAACGCAACTTCACAGTAGCAGCATAAAGTCAGTGTGAAAAAGATGAAGCAGGAAAAGGCAGTGGTGTCTGAAAACGAGACAATAATCAGTTATAGTATCTAACGTAAGAGGTCAAGAAACCTGTTTTCCACTCAGAAGCTAGCCAAAGGTCAGACGTTTCTAACACGGCATTCTCAAACGTTCTTCTAGTTATTAGCCTGTTGGACTGGTCACTCCAATTGAATGTGTTTAATGGAAAAGGTGTTCTATTGGTGGAAAGCTCTGAATTAAGTAGTGACTCCTGCTCTAAATGTCTAAACAAGTGTCTGAATAACAGACGTATTGTGCGCATCCTCCCAATAATAATCGGATTTCCTAATAGCAATGATAATATCAAACACGCAGATGTCATTCCATAAACAGGGAAGGAACTAGCAGTGGACAACACTACCGTAAGCTGACATGAAAATATTAGCATTTTCTGTTACTTTTACTAATTAAAACTGCATTTACTTAGACTAGTTTTAACATGAGAATGATTCCTGGACATAATCATGAAGCTCCACCCCCCAGAATCTACTATAGAGTGTAGACTAGAAGGTCAAACTGTGACTACTAAAAGAAACAGAAATTTAAAATCAACATGCGCTGACTGATCTTTATTATTTATTTACTACAGAAATGATCCAGATGTGGAGTTTTCAGCCACTTTCTGTTGTGCTAAAGGTTTTAAAGGAGTCTCTGAAATTTCAACATGACATTTCAATAACTATCTGCAACCACATGACTTTTATTTTCTACGTGAGCCGATAAATAATGTGCTGCTTTTGTGAATGTGTGGAATAAGGCAGCTCTACTGTGTGAGTCGGAAACTGTGTGATGTAAAATCGCAAGAATGATCCCGGGTTTAATCTGTCACAGTCAGTAAAAGGCATGAAGCAAATTCCTGGAAAAATGGACTAAAAATGAAGAGCACTGATGAGCTCTAACTTCTGTGAAACACACACACACACACCACACTATACACACGCCATACACACACACACACACACACACAAACACCCCACACTATACACACACACACACACACACACCCTCACACTACACACACTATACAGACACCATACACACACACACACGCTATACACACACTGCACACATTACACACACACACACAGCACACATTACACACACACACACACACACACACACACACACACACACAGAGGGAGATCAGGCTAAAAGCTTCCAGCACATAGCATGATCATGTCTCTGTTGACTCAGTCACGTGATTATACTATGTCACATGACGGGGGGGCATCATCATCATCATCATCATCATCTTTCCATCTGCCTCAAAAGGTTTAATCTCTGTCCTCAGAGCATTTCCGGCACTCCGGCACTCCGTTAGCTATAATACATCATAACAATAACTGAGACTTATAATAACTGAGACACCGACTTTCACATACCCAAGGTTGCATACAAACGTATGATCATGCATAAAAGCTCCATAATAAAGAAGTGAATTAAACTCCCAATGTTAAACTACACTCAGCTAATAAACACACCTTATAATAGCACTTGTCCAGTAAAAATGAAGGAACGAACGCTAACTCATTCAATTCGTTTCATTTTCATTCACAAAACTCAAAATTCATTTTCAAACTTCATCTCCACCTTCAAATCCTAACCCTTACCACAATCTCTATTTTTCTTTTCATATTTTTTCAAGCTCCATTCTGACTAAGACCACCAGGTACCGGAACAGCTTCTTTCCCACAGCTGTCACACTCCTGAACTCTGCCTCATGATATCAAT
>JAOVVH010000002.1:23451122-23461869 GCA_028566435.1 Scorpiodoras heckelii
ACCGAGTTCCCTATGAAGTGCCCTTGGGATTCTGTTCCCTGTGCAGTGTGTAGGGAGCAGGGATACAGATTAGGGACCCTTGCGATTGGAATGCAGCCTAAAGCGAGTAACGTAACGGTCAATTATATGTTCACTGACGGTGCCGCTGGTTTGCATAATTTAACTCATTTTTAATCTGCGTTAATTTTTTAGTGGAGTTAATTGTTTGAATCGTGATTAATTCTTTAACGTGTTAAACAGTTAAAACTGTTAATTTGACAGCACTAATAAAATATAATATGAGTTTGTTTATTTTGCCTATGTATGGAGACGTGGGAGACCCTGCAATATAATTCATTTTTGAAAACATTTAAAATTAATTAAAACTACAGCTGGAATCATTTGCTCAAAAATAAATGCACAAATAATGTCTATTCAGTCTAACATGTTGTAGTTTGACTTGACCCTCATCCTGCTGTGATGTCCGTCATCTGATCTCCATTCCATGTGATCTTTTAAAACCCTTTAGATGCCCCAGTGTACAGTTTGTATAAATGCTGACAAATTCCTGGAAAGAATTAGCATTATCTGGCATTCTGTCATCTGTTTCCATAACTATGTCTTACAGGCCACATCCTATGGGCCTGTCCCCTTGGGCTAAACATAACACAGGCTTTTGAGTGGAAGCTATTATCTTTGTCTGCCTCAGTAATCATTGGTTTTGTATCTCTTCCTATGTCGCCAGTCTTCAGTCATTTCCTTGCGTTCTGGTCCTTGTTCTTGTTTTGTCTCTACTTTTATTTAATGTAATGATGTTCTTTATTCTCCTTACCTCTCTCCTTCTCTAGATGGCTTTGCTCTCTCATAGGAATGCTGCTGGTTGGAATGAGCATTATCTGTGTAAGTGTATGTTTACCTGTTTTTGGAAATAGTATTTAGCCTAGGAAGTCCAATTTGGATTCAGCTTCATTAGACATTATTACTAAAAAAAAAAAAGCCAAAATGTTTTCCTAAAACTTTAGTGTCCATAGGGTTTACCCGTAAGTAACACACACATCTATACAACTGTTTAAACTGATCAGATTAAGGAAGTTTACATTACACTGGAATTTCCTAATCAACCGCTAAAGCGAGGGGAAAAAAAACTTGACCTAATGTATATTTTCATTTCGGAGGTTTTTCATTTCCAAGAAGCGTTTTCAAGGCAGGAAATCTTTGAAAAGGCATTAATCTTTGAAAACAGACAGACAGAGAGAGAGAGAGAGAGAGAGAGAGAGAGAGAGAGAGAGAGAGAATCTTTTATTTTTATTGGTCCATAAACACGTTCTGACTTGCTGGCTCTCTCTTCCTGTCAGATAAGACGTCAGGTCTTTCCATTAAAATAGTTTATTTGGATTAACCACTGTGTAAATGTGCACGTGTTTGTGTGTGGTGTTGGGAACAACTGTAAGGGTTATGGAGGACAGAAAATCCTACTGCATCTCTCTCTCTCTCTCTCTCTCTCTCTCTCTCTCTCTCTCTCTCTCTCTCTCTCTCTGATTAAGCCACACTAGGATATCATTATGATAGCTAAATCTGTTTTCAGGATGTTTATTTGGGATTTGTTGTGTATTTGCCACTTCACAGGTGCCTTTTGCAAAAGACATCTACGGACTCATACTGCCAAACTTTGGGGTTGGTTTTGCGATTGGTGAGCAAGATGTTGTTTCATTTTCTATAGCAGCAGCTCTACACTTAAGTAGGTCCAGCTTCAAGACAAATCACAGTTTTATATTAATTTGCTTGTTACAAAAAACATGTTATTGTTTCTGCTGTAACAAATTACACAGGAACTTTTATAGTGGATGCTCCACATGAGCAGATTTTTAAAATGTGTAATTTTTGACATGATGGCATTTTATAACATTCAGAAGTAAAGCTGTAACATAGGAACACCTTTAGGGGCTTATGCTTTATGGCTTTTCAATAACACAACAGACTATGGGGTTTTTTTTGGGGGGGGGGGGTTCTTATTAATTTTATTAGATTAATAAATGAAGCTGGTGAGGGAACAACTATTTATAGCTACTAAATGATATTCCACAACATTAAACATAGTTAAACAATATTAATTATGAATTGAGCTTTTATGCCATCTGACTGAGACCAATCTCATTGTCTCTTGTGGCAGTTGGACTCAAGACAGAGCTGTAGAAGGGTAAAATGTATTTCAGAGACATTTAAACAGACGTTTTGTAACGGATTGGTCCAAATTAAGGAAATGAGCACATGAGTGGATCAGACACAAGCAGTGTTGGGATTGTTGACTAAGAAAATCCAACAAGGAGCATGAAACTTTGAATTTGTCCGATTTGTTAGGTTGGGTGATATACAGATTTGATCACAAGCTGATTTAATCCTAATCTTCTCCTGTGTGTGTGTGTGTGTGTGTGTGGGTGTGTATGTGGGTGTTAGGCATGGTGGACTCCTCTATGATGCCAATCATGGGCTACTTGGTGGATCTGAGACACGTCTCTGTTTACGGGAGTGTGTACGCCATTGCTGACGTGGCCTTCTGCATGGGCTTTGCATTCGGTGAGAAGCCGATTTTCGCCTCAAAAACAGTAGCAACATTAGGAAAATGACTTTAGACACGACTAAACATACATATACAAATACATTATCATTTCTACTGTGATAACTAATCCATTGTGTGGTAGAAGCTCCACATAAATGTATTTAGAAAACATGTTGATATTTGAGGTTAGGTCCTGTGATTTAAGGAAGGAGTCTCCAGTGTCAGGAATTTGTAAGTCACCTGTTAGCTTTTCAGTAACATGTTGTGCTGCTTTTTTGGCTTATTAACTTAGAGGGGAAAATAAGGGAGCCTGGTGAGGAAATGGCTGGAAAAAATGTTAGCACTGGTCAACTACTGTGATGTACGAGCAATAAAACAGTTCGAGATACGTTGTTAATAATCAATAATCAAGAAGAGGGTTTTGCGGTGCAGGCCCATCAGCTGGTGGAGCTATCGCACGCAGTATTGGGTTCCCGTGGCTCATGACCATCATCGGTGTGGTGGACATCCTGTTCGCTCCACTGTGCTTCTTCCTCCGCAACCCTCCAGCCAACGAGGAGAAAATGGTCAGAATCGTTACGCCTCTTACTGTGTTATTATTATGTTAAATCCATGACACTATGCTACAATTATTATTATTGACTGTCAGGCTTGTAAACTATGAATTAATATTAAGAATTACAGGTTTAACAGATTGAGAAGATCAAATAACTTTATCTCTGAGTAAACAATTCACTATTTTGATTCACTGGATCAGTGCCAGTAGATGGTATATTAAAACTATTCACAAAAACAAACATACACACCCCAAATAATATAAACTCATACATACACACACACATACACACTGATCATTACGGTGCTTTTGTGAGAAGCCTAGCTGATACACAAACAATTCACCTAGGTGCATAACTTGGCTTTTAATGCATTAATTGAAAACAATCAGATTTTTTTTAAACTATGCCAGAGCAATGATCACTGCAGCAGCATAGAGGTTTTTTTACAGTAAAAGAATAGCCCTGAAACAGTATTCGTAATACGCCAAATAGAGGCTATGGTATGTGGCTTCGAATGTATACACTGAAAAGTACATTGCAACTCCATGTATGCCTGTCATTGGTTGCATCCACCAGTGCGTATATAAAGCGATAGACATCTATGGAAGTTTCTAGAGCTGTTTCTGCCGTCAGAATGGCAAGTTATCACAATTTTGTGATTTTCAACACGGTTTAATAGTTGGAGCTCGTGAGATGGGTCGTAGCATTTCGGAGGTAGAAGCAAAGTTTGGATTTTCACATATGAGCATTTCAAGGGTGTAACGTGACGACAAGAATTCCGGCAAAATCACAAACTTACGACAGCAGCGTGGCTGTAAAAAGACTCTGGGTGAACATGATCATCATTGGCTGTCAAGAATCGTTTCACGTGATAGACGTGCAACACTGCCTCAAGTAAAATCAGAATTCAATACTGGGGCCTCAACAAACATCAGCGTGAGGACTGTGCAACGTTCCCTGTAAGATCCCGTGGAGGACCTACCAAGTATTAACTGCTATACCAGTTTTTTCTGGTACTTCCATGTACATATGGATAACATGATTAAACGTTTCTGTGTGCATAGAGAGACCTGAATATAAACTGAGGCTGTTAATGAACAGAATAACAGAATTACTTAATAGCTATATTAGTTCGCAAAACCTGCTCGCAGACCTGAATCATAATTTGAATACAAAACAGTGATCCTAATGTTACGTAGCATGCTAACAACAGTGGCTACTGATTTACAAAATATAATATTTTGCCTAATCTTAGCTAGCTATCTTGGTATAGTTGCATTGTCTTACTGGGTTATGTTAGTTTGCTAGCAAATCTGGATAACGGTGTTAAATAAATGAGAGTTTGCCTAATGTTAGCTAGCTTGGTAGTGATTTTGGTTACTGGTACAAAAATATAGTAGCTTGTTTAATGTTAAGCAGGTTGCAGGTTTACCAGATTACATGCGTCTCGAAAACCACAGAACCGCCTAAAAGGAGCCCAAACATATTGGTGGTATATGGCAAAACAGTGACGATATAGTTTAAGGTCTTTTATTAACTGTTTTACTCACCTTTTCCCTTGTGCCTTCTTGATTTCCTGTTCTTCTTTGGACCTTTTACCACAAAAAACTCCACCCATGTGCATGCTTTTCCACCGTGCTTTCCACAAACTTACTAACCTAAATGCTAGGCTAATCTAAGAACCATGACCATGTCAAACCTGGTAGTGTGCTGCAGCGACATGGGCTAATGTAGCTTCTGGATTTACAACATAATATTATCTAGTTTGCTAGCAAATCCGCATAATGGTTTTAACTGCTAAAATGTTTGCCTGATTTGAGCTAGCTAGTTTGCTAGTGATTATGGTTGGTTTTCTAAATAATATCCTGTTAGCTACTTTGCTCCAGCTTGCTCATAACGGGAAAAAAAATGTAGGGTTAAAATGTACAGGGTATGAATTTAAAAATTACACCCGATTCTATATTTCTGTAAAGTTGCTTTGGGACAACGTCCATTGTTAAAAGCACGATATAAATAAAAATTGAATTGTATCCAGCTTATAGTTTTAAATTAGTGCTGTCACGCGATGAATTTTTTTAATCACGTTAATTGCACAATAAATTTTTTTAATCGCTCGTAAATCGCAGTTTTAACGCACATTGTGATTATGTTGTAGACGTAGGTCGCCATCGTAGGACCATTGAAAATATTGATGCTGTTTATCACTGGTCTATTTTAAGAGAAACAACTGCTGAATGTTGCCTCATTATTCACTTGACTTTATTTGATAAAAGTGAAATATTAAAGATGATTGACGTCTTTTCATTTTTTTTAATAAAGAAATCATTTTTGTCTTTCGTTCATCTGATATACTGATTAGAGTTGAAGTTTAATTAAAGGCATCGATTTGCCAATTAAAGTAACGCGGCACGTTGCAACCGAAACATACATTAAAATACAAAAAAAGTTAAAATACATCACCCACAGTTCATAGATGCTTCATCATATTTATTTCAAAAGTGCCTACAGAATACAAAATTAGTCTCCACGGTGTTGTTTATCATGTTAAATACAGATGATTGCTGTCTTGTAGAACACAACCAATCGGCTGTCCGCTGTTGATGACATTGAAGGGCGTTTCACATAGAGACGTTTTAGTGACCGAGTTCCCTATGAAGTGCGCTTGGGATTCTGTTCCCTGTACATTTATAATGCTATAGTCACATTGGCTACTGATTTGAAAAAATACTGCATGTTTGTTAGTTGCTAGCAAACCTGACTAATGGTTTTAATGATGTAATAGCTGCCGAATATTAGCTATTCGCAAATGGTTAACAGCTAGTTTGCTGTTGGACTGAAATATTGAACTGAAGAGAGCACAGAAAAGAATGTTACTGTACACCTAAAATATGATAGTTTTAAACAATTAAAACATGTTATGAGAACAGGATATCTGTTAAGTATTTTGAACAGAAAACTAGAAATAAATCTGTTGGACTATTAGAGATTTGGTTATGTAGAAACTGATGGGTAATGAGAAGGGCAGCGCTCCCTGAGACTGGGTGACTTCTTATAAACTTTGACCTTTAACTGTGAGGTGTTTGAAGAACTTCAGGGTTTAGGGATTAAGGGATCTTTTTTGCTATACCTGGCATAATAATATTAACCCTAAATTAACTGATTGTTTAAAAAAAATCTTTATAGTCAAATCTTGGCATAAACTAAAATAGCAGAAACATATTGTGTCTTTATTCAGTCTGATTTCAAGCCTCTGCCATGATCGAGTATGATCGAAATGGAGAATTATGTTGCATAATAGATACAAGCAAAAAGATTGCCCAGAATGGCCTTCAGCAAAGATCAAAGAGTGATGCTGATTGGAACGGACACACGCATTTGCTCTCAAATACACACCGTGATCAAAGCTCTGTTTCGTGTGTTCTTTCTCAACAAGGGCTCTACGTTGGATCTGAAGAGTAGTTACGGCCGCACACTCGCACCCATACACACGTTTACACGCGTTTATACACGACCTAATAGCCTTGTCTATTGAAGCAGCTATTTAGAAACCTTAGAAACCTTATGATATTTTTTTTAAAAAGCATTTATACACACCTTATGTAAAGGAGTATTCGTTTTTTTTTATCTCCATCTTCTGCATCTGTTATGGATGTGTGATTCCAACATACAATTATTTTTAAAATGCATTGAGGGGGGAAAAGAAAACTCATTTAAAAGAAACTCACTTACAATGGAAATCTAAGGTCACTTGTTGAATTTCATGAATAAATGATTACAGTGTGTGAGTATACACTGAAGTACCGGAAAAACTGGTATATCAGTTAATACTTGGTAGGTCCCCCATGGGATCTTGGAGGGAACGTTGCACAGTCCTCACGCTGATGTTTGTTGAGGCCCCAGCATTGAATTCCGATGTTACTTGAGGCAGTGTTACAGACCTATCACGTGAAACGATTCTTGCCAGCCAATGCTGGTCACCCAGAGCCTTTATATGGACGCTCTGCTGTCGTAAGTTCGAGGTTTTAGCGGAATTCTTGTAGTCATTGTACACCCTTGAAATGCTAATATGTGAAAATCCAAACTTTGCTTCTACCCCCGAAATGCTATGACCCATCTCACGAGCTCCAACTATTAAACCGTGCTGAAAATCGTAAAATCGTGATAGCTTGCCATTCTCATGGCGGAAGCAGCTCTAGAAGCTTCCATAGATGTCTATTGCTTTATATATGCACTTACAGATGCAGCCAGTGATGTGCATAGGCTCCTGTACCAGTTTTTCTGGTACTTCAGTGTAATGAGTGAATATTAAATAACTACTGCTGATGTGCTTTTGTTAGATCTTAGACAATGAAGACCTATTAAACATCTGCATCTAAAAATGAATATATATACTCATTATTACCTAAATGACTGGTTTTCCCTCTCCCTCTGCTTCTCTCTCTCTCTCAGGCCATCCTGATGGATGTCAACTGTTCGATGAAGACACGTTCGTACTCCACCCAGGGCTCCAGCTATCAGATGGGAGATGACATGGACTTGGACAGTCCAGAGTAGACGCCTTTACCCTCTCTCAGACCTAGACCTTTGACCCCATGACCCTTAGCCGTGTATGTGCCCTTCTAAAGTTTATTTTGCTGTATTAAAAGGAAGAGTAGGGATTTTTAACGCAACCATGTGGCTAAATTTTGTGAGGACAGGTCCCTGACACTTAGCGTTGTTTGCTCTGCTGAAACCAAAGCCGTTGTCATCGTCCTTTAAAATTAGGGTGAAAGTGGCATGTCGAATCAAACCAACAGCCTTAGCTACACACTCAGTGGGGCCATTCATTCAGAAAGAGGGTCTTTAAAGCCACCAGCAAGGATACGACAAGACACTTTTGTTTATGTTGGGGGTAGGATGCTTAAATAAGGAAATTAAGCGTTATCATGGAGAAAAAAGACTGTAAAAGTATCAGGCAAAAAAATTAAAAGAATAATTCAAAAAATTTTTAATAATTGTACTACTAGGGCAGTTTATGAAAAACTTTAACATTATGTTATATGGTTCATGTCAGGATTTTTCCCCCACACCTAGTTCATTAAAATGTCACATTATCATCAGATTGTCTTACAGAATATTGTGATCATGTACACATATATCGTATAATATTAAATTAGCATGATATTTATTTCCATTAAGCATTTCTTCTTCGGTTTACCCAGACAACTCATGTAAAATAAGTTACATTCTCATTTTCGCAAACTGTTATGTTACATTTCGTTCATTTTCTCAACATATTTTGTTGCAAATCCCTGATTGTGGCTTTAAAACATGAAATTGAAGGTCACCTGTGCGCCATCAAGATACAATACAACTGCTTAACACTTAAAACCTGATGAAGATATGAATTTTAAAAGTACACGAGTCACACGTTATACAATGCACTATATGGAGGTGACGTGGTTCAATGCTGTCTTTTTTGCGGGTGGGGGGGTAGATTGGGGGGAAGTTGAGCAAGGAAATAGAAAATTTAATTTGCAATGCGGCTAAAATGAATCATAAAACTTACTTTACCTTGAAATGGCCTTAAAAGTTTCCTTTATATAACAAGGGGTGACTGTTCTGTAAAGACCAGAGGTCAGATTTGATTTTCTAATACAAATGAACATAGAGAGAGCGAAAAAGAAATATCTGTAGTCAAACTGACGTTCATGTGATGTTTACATTCAGTGTTACCTCCAAAGCTGATCTTGTTTGTGGGCTCTTTACATGTTCCTGTCTGTTCAGAGCTATGATTTAAGATGTCGATGTCGTATTATTTATTATTGTGTAACAACAGCAACAAATAGAGATTTATTAGATCATAATATGACACAAAAAGGCACAATATAGCTCCTCGTAATGAATATGGGTTTGTGTGATTGTAAGCGTGTCCTTCCTTCAGGAGAGAATTTCTTCATGTCCAGTAAATGATGTATGATGTTATGTTGATATCTAATACGCAGTAACGAGATCATTTACTCGCTTTTAGTTTAACAATCAACACACTGTTTGTTATAGTGCCTACATTTAATTAGGTTATATTCTAATTTCTAAAGTGTATATAGTATATATCTATATTTTAGTACGCACATGTGAAAATGGTTATTTTAGGATCTCTACTGTATTTCATGCTAGTTTTTTTTTCTTTAAAGTGTCTGCTGTTCATTTTTTAGGCACCATATACAGTATTGAGGTTTACACAGTATATGGGCATAAAAGCCATATTGCATAGTCATTTAAAATTCTCGTCTTCTGAACCTTAGCCGTAATATTATTTCATGCTCTTTCTGTTTTCTGTGATAGAAGGAGCTGTAAAGCAGGATGTCTGGAAAAGCAGAATCTGGGATATGGTTATGTCCTAAAGAGCACATCTAACATCTCTAACATCTCTTAATCAGATCTGTAGTGTATTGAAGCGTGCAGTGTTAAAGCTGTGTGCGTGCAGGGCAGCCATACACACGGTCTATTCAAGCTAATGCGAAACACAGTTAAATCATACTGTAGAACATTGATTCGCTACCTTTGTAGTGACGTTTTGTGTAGACGTGAAAATGTTATGTGTAATTTCTATACCGGATCTTTTTTTCCCTTCACACAAAAATATCATCGCAAAACATCTCATATTAAAATATGAACCAGGATCGGCTGTCTATGAGACACAGAGCTTTCAAACTATCAAGATCGATCAATGTAGAGATATATACAGTCCTGTGCAAAAGTCTTAGGCACCCTATTGTGTTTAGGTACAATTTATTATTATATGATTTATTATTGATGGGTTTTTTTTAGTTCTGCATTACTGAGTCAGTAAAAAAAGATTTTATATTTCCAAACATCACTTTTCCAACAAAATACTAAATGTTACACAAAACGTTAAGTATGTCAAACATAATGAAGGCTGCTGGGTTTTGCATGCGAAAAAAAAAAGAAGTAATTGTGACAGTCAAAGTCTCCAGAAGAGCTGTGGCAGATTCTCCAAGACGCTCAGTAAAACTTAAAAGCTCATTTCCTTATAAAACTGCACACATTGTGAACACCTGGGAACACTGTTTAAGAAAAAGGCACCAAATATTGACTTCCTTTAGTTTATTTCCGTTTACTGCACTTTATAGTGTTTTTTGCATCTTTGCTTTACAGCAAGTCTTTGCATATTCGTAGACTTCTGCATCGTACTGTACAGTAATTAGCTTTTAAGTTTTAATAATGGACAATAATAGGGTGCTTAAGACTTTTGCACAGTACTGTGTATATCTCTCAGAAGCGAAAAAAACCCATGAGTGTCTGCTCATTCTGCTCAAAGCCATCTTGCTACAAGTAATTTCCCTTCAGACCTGGGATTTACTTGCACAAACAATAAGGCTAAATATTCTATTGACAATTATATCTATAGGTGTCAATTATGCGGGAATTGGGCATGCATGTAACATAGATTATACTAGGATTTCCTGGGTGCAGTTTACTGTATTTGCCCAGGTAGTTAGTACAGTATCTGTAACCTTACTGGCATCTTACTGAATCAGCATTTAAAAAATATTAGCTTATTGGGGGTTTAAATGATACACCAATCAGGCATAACATTATGACCACCTCCTTTTCTCTACACTCATTGTCCATTTTCTCAGTTCCACTTCCC
>JAOVVH010000002.1:23498781-23509068 GCA_028566435.1 Scorpiodoras heckelii
TGCTTTACAGCGAGTCTTTACATGTGTCTAAGACTTCTGCATCGTACTGTACAGTAATTAGGTGGTAAGTTTTACTGCGTGTCTTGGAGAATCTGCCACAGCTCTTCTGGAGACTTTGACCGTCACACTTACTTCTTTCTCTGCAGCAAAACCCAGCAGCCTTATCTTCATTATGTTTAATAGGGTGCCTAAGACTTTTGCACAGTACTGTACATAAGTTATATATCCTCTGTTTGAATGTAAGGTCTTCATTAAGATCACACTCATGCTACAAAATGCAGCAGAAAATAACTCCGAACCAACGGTCAGATCAGACTGTACACTAGTAGTTGTATCACATGATAAATATATCATCATCACAATATATACGGTTGCTAACGTTTACACCAGAGCACTGCTGACTTCTTGGTTAAAAGGTCTTAATTTTCTATAACAGCACTACGGACAGCTATAATAATGTTCAAATAGGCTACAGTTTCCATAGTAACAGCTACTTCTTGTCTAATAATTAACAGATTAACAAAACAAAAACGTGCTGTTATGCATCAACGAAAAATATCTCATTATTGATATCGTTAAGCTTTACGTAAGGAGACGTTTATTTAAGATTCAGGGAAGGAGTCTCCAGTGTCAGAACTTCGTAAGCGTTAGCAGGTTCTCCACCACAGGAAAGTCTTCAGTGCTCTGCAGTCTTAACACTTGTTTGTCTCATTAACTTTAGGAGACCGAGAAAAAGATTCAGGTGAAGGAACGGCCGATTATAACTGCTATAGCGTAAGTGATATCAGAAACTAATCGGCTTCTTGGACATTCCACAACATTAATGCAACTCTAAGTGGATAAAAAGTGATGTGTCGTTCTTTTAATTTAATCTCTGGCAGACTGCTGTGGTCTAAGAGGAATAAAAAACCGCTCCAGGATGTTCTGTTATACGAATGAGAAATGAACCGAGGAAGAAACAGTGTACCGACTATGAGAAACAGAATGACCTCTAATAACACTTTCACAAGAGGTTGAGATCCATTCCTAAACTCTGCTGAGATCACAGCGGGCCTCTAAGTGAAGCAAGAACCCTGAGGCACTGTACTAACGTCCAGGTAGCATGCGCAGTGTGTTTGATGCTCCAACCAGAACCAGCTTCTCAACAGGAACTTCAGCTAAAAACAACTTCTCAGGTGCTTGTTAAGACCTGGAGTGACCAGTTCGACGCCGAGTCTCCAAGCCGTTCTCAGCTTAACCATGGAAAGGATGAGTCACCTGACACATGACGTGTTTTTTTGCATGTTGGCCAGACGAAACAGTAAAACCCAAAGTTACATCCTACATGCAGAGACACAGTTATGCAGTGATGAGATCTTATATTATAAAGATCTCAAGCTAATGCTTTTTTGCAGAACAACCCAAGGGTGTGAAGTCACTGAATGCTTTCTGGTGCTACTTTAGAATCACACTGTGAAATGTGCATGAAAATTTGTCTTCTTGAAGAATGTTGAAACGTTTCTTTTAAAGGGAAATTGCACCTTACTTAACACACAGGCCCAAAAAAGGGTCCGCAGGAAAGACCTGACATGCCTTTATGTACAATTTAACTACACTCTTTTATCAATTTATCTATATAATCTAACGTATTAGAAAAAAAAACATCTTTAACCATACTGGCTTCTTCAAGTGCCTTTCTGGAGGATCTCTTAAACCAGGGGTGTCCAATCTTATCCACAAACGGCCGGTGTGGGTGCAGGTTTTCCATCCAGTCAAGCAGGAACCACACCTCATTCCACCTGCTTTTTTTTTTAATCAATGGATCTAATAATGGATCTTGACTTTCAGTAGCATGTGGCTTCTGCTTGGTTGGAAAGAAAACCTGCACCCACGTCGGCTCTTCTCAGATAAGACTGAACACAACAGTCTTAAACCCTCCAAAAGACGGATTTCCTTTCACACACACACACACACACACACACACACACACACACACACACACAAGGGGTAGAACCCCTTTAAAAAGCCAGAACTCTAACCCATGCAAAGACTCCTCAATGAATCGTACGTCATGTCTTACGTCATGTCCACTTGGTTCTCAAAAGCAAGATAGCAGGACAAGACAGCAGTACATATTACCAGAAAAAGGTTTCACATGGCACTCTTTATTTTGCCACCACCTTGGAGGAGGGGGGTATCCCTTAACGAGAACCCATTTAGAAAACCAGAACCCCTAATCCAGTGGTGTCCAATCTTCTCTGAGAAGGCCCAGAGTGAGTGCAGGTTTTCTTTCCAACCAAGCAGAAGTCGCACACTACAGAAAGTCAAGATCTTCTGATTAGATCCTTTGATTAAAAACCGGTGGAATGAGCTGTGGCTCCTGCTTGACTGGAAGGAAAACCTTCACCCACACCGGCCCTTTGTGGATAGGACTGGACACCACTGCCCTAAGCGCACACTTCTCCACATAAAATATATTCATTCACCATAAAAAAAAAGTTTCACCAAGGGCTCCTTGGCTTGCACCTTTGGGGACACCTTTAAAAGTCCTATCTGAAAGCAGAACCCAGTTAGAAAGCTACACCATGAAAATTTCACTAGAAGGTTCTTTAATTAAGCACGCAGTCGTCAAGAACGTGGAGGACCACCAGGCAGAGAAAGAATGAAATATCTTCCAGGAACTATTTGTTTTTCAAAAAATATCCTTCAGGAACCTTTTTTTTTATTAAAACATACACTGTCCGAACCGTGCTTTATCTTGTCACTGGGTTGGTACCATCAAGGGTACATCTTCAGATCTTTACCAGTTTAAGGTACATTATTGGAAGTTAAGGACCATATATGTATCTGTAAATCCTTTCTTTAAAAGCTTATTAAAAGTACGCCTTGATACAATACATATTTAAGGTACTACACCCTACAGAGATTGGTACTTTATATCTGAAAGTGCTGCCTGGAAAAGACTGGAAAAACCGTTGGTCTGACAAATCTCGATTTCTGCTGAGGCACACAGATGGTAGATTCACGCGCAAGCAGCATGAATGCACGGACCCAACCTGCCTTGTGTCAACAGTCCAGGCTGCTCTTGATGGTAGTGGAAGTATACTGGTCCTGGGGATGTTTTCTCGTCAAACTCTGATCCCGTTCGTACCCATCAATCATCACTTGAACCCATGCGTATCCCTTCATGGCTACAACCGACCCTTCTTCGAAAGCCTACGTCCAGCGACGCGGCACGTCAGACAACGAACGCTGTCTCGGATGCATTTCAAGAAGGTCGGGGTTCTTCAAAGGCCTTCCCAAATCACCGAATCTGAATTCACCATCGGGATGTGGTAGAGCGGTAGAGTCACACCGTGCAAGTGTGAAAGCGGACCTTGAATGATCTGTACGCATGCCGACATGGATTAGAAAGGGATGTGAAAGGGATGTTTCTGATATCTGTGGGATCCATGACGTGAAGAAGTGAAAGGAAAGCAAAGGAAAGCCCTGGCCAGTATTAGTACGTTATAGCTAGTGTTCCTAATAAAGTGGTCAGGGAGTGTATATGAGTTAGGACAGTGCGTTTAAACTAAACTACGTCCTGTGAGTTATTTCCTCTGCACTAGTTTACTATGTAACTAACCTAATAAGGAAGTTGTTACAGTGTTAAAAGTGTCTAAGGTGTATCTCGGACCTGGACATGTGGATCCAGGGTGAACCTGATGGCACCACTGAGTGACAAGGAAAGCTCTTTATAAAAACCATGCATGTTCAAGGACCTTATCTTGTAGTTGGGCAGGGTGTGCTTCTTCTTGATGACCCTCTTGAGCTGGTTGACGATGATGGAGGTGAGCTGAGGCAGCGGGCGGCCCTCGAACTGGGACTTGACCTCGAAGTCGACCAGCGGGTCCTCGGCGAAGGCGAACGACCAGTGCGTGAAGGGCAGCCGGCTGAAGCGCAGGCGCAGGCGCCCGGCCACACGGCGCATCTTCACGAACAGGTAGGCGGACTTGCCGAACATCAGGTCCACGTCGACAGCCAGGTGGAAGCCGCCGGCGTACTCCAGGTCCACCTCGAAGTCGAGCTCTTCGGGCATGCCTCCGTCGTCCAGGTGCACGGGTCGGACCAGACGCGCCGTCTTGAACACGGGCACGGAGTCCCCGAGCGACACGTCGCGCAGGCTCAGCCCTTCCAGCAGGCGGCCCGCCGTCTTGGTCTGGAGAAGCTCCTCGAACTCCACGCGGATCTTCTTGGTGACCCAGTGGCGCACCAGCGGCGTGTCGCGGAGCTCGCGGAACAGGAAGAGGAAGATCGCGTTGAGGAAGCCGCACGTCTCCGGTTCAGAGTGCGGCGGAGGAACAGGAGGAGGCCCGGGACACGCACTGTCCATCGGATGTTTGGACGCGTCCGCCGCCGCAGCCGCCGCCGGAGCCGGCTGCTGATTTATAAAGTAATCCTTCAGAGCCGGATCAGGAACCGCTTTGACGTATTGCACCGTCCGCGCTACGGGCTCCGGGTTCCTCCGGTACAGCAGCACCAGCTGCAGGAGCAGCGTCACCACCGCCCCGGTAAACGCAGATACCAGGATCAAGTAGATCATTTTTTTTTTTTTAATGATTATTATTTTGTCCACCGCCCCGTCAAATCAGCGTCATGTTCACACTGTGAAGGCGAATTCAACACAAAGCGAGTTCCACCTGGCCGCTCATAAAGCTGCCATATCATCCGCCTGCCTCTTCCCTTGGCCCGGTTACCAACCGCTCTGTGAAGGACACATAGGGCGCTACGTAGGGTTCTTCCATACAACTGTACAGAGCTCCTCTGTAGGACGCAGCTCTCAATACGAGACTGAACCTCGGGATCTTCAGACTACACCTGATTGGACGGACAGACATCGCGTCATCGGTATGACGTCAAGACCTGGTTCCGTCCTGCGTCTTAAATTGAGCCAGTTATTTAAAGGTGCCATACTCAATCATTTTTTTTTTTAATTGCTTACTTGTACAACGAACCTGGAAGATATCTAGAGCATAGAGAAAAAAATGATATATTAATTAAGCCGTGGCTTCTGAACGAGTGGCGGAGAAAACCTGCTTGAGAAACTGACTTGCAGTTTTGTCCTCCACACCTCATTCCACCTGTTTTTAACCGTGCTGTCAAGTTAACACGTTAACGAACTAATCACGATTAAAATTTTAACACCGATTAATAATCTGTTAAATTACACAATCCGGCGGCGCCGTCGACGAACACAAACGTTCCGAAATTCGTTTCCGATAGCAAGTGTCCCTAATCTGTATCCCTGCTCCCTACACACTGTACAGGCTACAGAAACCCAAGAACTCTTCATAGGGAACTCGGTCACTAAAACGGCTCTGTTCGAAAAGCCCTACAACATCATCGACAGCGGACGGCCTCCTTGATTACGTTGGTTGTGTTCTACAAGACAGCACTCGGCTGTATTTAACATGATAAACAACGCTGTTCGGACTCGTTTTATATGCTGTCGGCACTTTTGAAATAAATGTGATGAAACGTCTATGAACTGTGGGTGATGTATTTTAACTTTTTAATGTGTGTTTCGGTTGGAATGTAAACTTACTCTTCGGTTGGAACGTGCCGCGTTACTCTAATCGGCGAATCGATGCCTTTGATTAAACTCCAACTCTAATCAGTGTATCAGATGAATGAAAGACAAAAACTATTTTTTATTTAAAACGATGGAAAAATAAATCATCGTTAATATTTCACTATTATCAAATAAATTAAAGTGACTAATGAGACAACGTTCAGCAGTCGTTTCTCTTTCATTTTCAATTGACCTACGATGCCGATCTGCATGTACAACGCAAATTAAAATATGTGTTAAAACCACGATTAACGCGTGATTTAAAAAATTAATTGTGCGATTAATGCGATTAAAAAAAAATTTTCATGTGACAGCACTAGTTTTTAATCAATGGATCTTGACTTTCAGTAGTGTGTGGCTTCTGCTTGGTTGGAAAGAAAACCTACACCCACACGGCCCTTTGTGGCTTCATTTTGACACCTCTGCTCTAACGTGAATTGCGGGTGACTGCGGAGGTGGACTATAAAAAGACTGCTGTCAAGTCGGTCACATTTTGCATCCCAAAGTGTGTGTGAGCTACAACTTTGTCTGATCTTGCAGCGTTTTGCCTTTTTTGTTGCAGTCTCCATTCCAGGTCTGGGACTCATAGAAGAAGGTGAAATAAAACCCAAAACCTACAATGATTACGCTTGAATTACATAAGAAATGATTTTCATCATGATTCTAAATAAAGCACATACACACAACAGCATTACTTCTTTTACAATAACAAACTCCTGAACTAAACTGCTTTTAAAGCTTTCTTGCTCAAAATTAGATCTATATTGTATGCTGCATCCTTTTTTCTTTGGGAGAGATAACCATAGGAGTTAATGGAGCTGAAGTTCTACCACACAAACTGTCAAACTGAAGCCACAAAGGGCCGTGTGGGTGCAGGTTTTCCTTCCAACCAAGCAGAAGCCACACCTCATTCCTTCTGGGTTTAATCAATGGATCTAATCAGTGAATCTTGACTTTCTGTAGTGTGTGGCTTCTGCTTGGTTGGGAGGAAAACCTGCACCCACACCGGCCCTTCGTGGATTTAGTGTGACACCCGTGCCTTAAGCCAATCAGGGCAAAGTTCTGATGTCAGAGAGGCGGTTCCCAGGTGGTGCAGCCGGAGGAGATCAATTGCAGGGTCTGACTTAAAAAGACAGACTTTCTAACCAGCTTGCATTGTTTTTGAGTCTAGCATGCATCACTGTAAGTCAGCGCTGTGGAGGGTGTGGAACACACCCATAGACACTCTATGGCTCACTGTAGTTCCTGGGGGTGGGGATGGGGATTTAGGCTCAAAAAGTAAATAATAATAATAATAATAATCATCATCATCATCATCATCATCATCATTCAAACATCAAACCCACCTACATTACTGTTAGACACAATCTTGATTAAAAATAATTCATTAGTCTAACCCAATGCACTTTCAAGACACTTAAATTATCCTGTCTTAAATTTTTTTTTATGTGAATATTTGAAAACTGTCCAGGCCAGTCTAAAACGGCACAATTATACGTCTTATACACTGTACATTGCGTACTACTCCTCTCAGCAGCATAGAGTATGCCAGAATACAGTGTCTTTTGGAAGCCATACACAGTCATGTGACTTGTGGGCTTAATTTTTCTTCCCAGTCTGCTTTTCACAGTTACTGAGATCCAAAATGCGTTCACTTTTAGTCTTTTAATCTCCAGATGATTCATTAAGACAGCCCAGAAATGCTTTAAGTCAATGAGAATCTGCTTTAGCCTTTATTTCTGAACAGGAGCGTGATGAACTGTAGGCCTAAATATAGTAATGGCATTACTAGCTGGCTGTATCAATGATTAAGTCATTACAGCCGGTTAAAAATTAATGAGCATTTTATGTAACTTATTAATATTAACATTAATTTTATATGAGATTGTATTAGATGGCATTGAAAAGCTAACAGAAGCAAGCTAGCTGATGGTGTAAATTTGTTTATGTGGAGAATATTTTCTGAGAGCAAAATGTTATTGGCTCACTGCCTGTTTTTGGTGGCAGTAATGACCTTCCTTATGCAGTACATTGGGCCAAGATTGGCAAAAGAGCATTTTTCTTAACAACCCTGCCAGCAGCGTTGGCACAGGAGAATGGCTGAAATCAAGCCAACAGTGGTGGATTTAAAGGTTGCTGAAAGTCCATTGGGCCCTGTGGCCCAGTGTTTGTCTGACAGGCACAATTACACTGGGCCAATGTTGACATTAAACAGAATGACTGATCTTGGCCCAACATAAGTGCAACATCAGTTTGTTATTTCAGAAATTAGCTAAAGTTACCTGCAACCTAAAGGCCTTCACTGCTTTCTCAACCCTTTCACCATTGGCTTCTTATTACTAAACACATTTTTAATATCAAAAGTCCATTGTTGATAAACCAATCCAGTAATCCACTCTGATATGGTGCAAATATAAAGAACTTATCTGTTTGTGGAATTTATCTTCTTCTAACTATTGCATGCTTTCACTGCATGATGTATTCTATCCTCCCAGACAAAGTTAATTAGTGCCAAAATCTCTTCCACAATTTCCATGTTCCTCATATGCTTTAAAAGTATTATACTCTGAAGTACCAGAAAAACTGGTATACCAGTATACTTGGTAGGTCCTTCACGGGATCTTAGAGCGAACGTTGCACAGTCCTAACGATGATGTTCGATGAGGCTCCAGCATTGAATTCTGATGTTAGTGGAGGCAGTGTTACACACTTATCACGTGAAACGATTCTTGCCAACCGGCACATGTCACGTTCAACCAGAGTCTTTCTACAGCCACGCTGTTGTCATAAGTTTTTGAGGTTTTGCCAGAATTCTTGTAGTCACGCTACACCCTTGAAATGCTCATATGTGAAAATCCAAACTTTGCTTCTACCTATGAAATGCTATGACCCATCTCACGAGCTCCAACTATTAAACCGTGTTGAAAATCGCAAAATCCTGATAACTTGCCATTCTCACGTCGGAAACAGCTCTAGAAGCTTCCATAAATGTCTATCACTTTATATACGCGCTGGCGGACACAACCAATGACGTGCACATTTGGGATTGCTATGTATTTTGCATAGGCTCCAGTGCCAGTTTTTCTGATACTTCCGAGTATACAGTATACACTGACCTGTTCTTTCCAGGTGCTGTGTCGACTAGCCTCATTTCTTTGGTACCTGCTTTATTTCTTGAAAAGAAACAAATTGATTTGTAAAGTCTGGGTTTTCTATATTATTACCCTGTTTTTCATTACAAAGCCCTGAATGAGGTATTACATTATTAATTAGAATATTCCTAAAGTAATAAATTGCTCGAGGCTTCATCACAAATGTTGACCATGTCTGTACTTCCTATAGCTCCAGGACAGAAGTGTGAGTTTGGAAAGCGCTGAGTGAAGAAGGGATCTCTACTTAGAGTATCACAACATTTTCATTGTTTATTAATGTCTTAATCATTCTCCTTGCTTCAACTCTTAGCTAATCATATTCTATTACTTTTTTCTTGATATAAATATGCAGTTTATGGCAACATTGTGGTGATCCCAAACCTTCCTGAGCCACATTCACAGACAACATCTGCACAAGGTGCTCCAAGAATTTGCCCTGGCAATGGGGTTAATACATTCTGAAGTTTCTGACACACATAAGGAATAAAACATGATAAAACATTCTGTTCCAGGAAAATAATGTTACACCTAAAGTGGTTAGTTTCCTATAAGAGCACACCCCAAAGTGTTTTATTTCTCTTATATCTCAGAAATTTATTAATGAATGACATGTACTTTTTGTCCATTTACTGTTATATTTAGTGTTGTGGAAAGTCCATAAAAAAGTTAGTTCCTGTTATCGCTTGTGTTATAACAGCTATCAACAGTTGTTTCCTCACTAGCCTGTCTTTTTCTGCTCTCTTGAAGTTAATATGCGAAAATAAAAAATACTTTTTGTTGTGCTGCTAAGAAACCTTCTGTCCTGAAAACTTTAAACTTTAAAACAACTTTATCTCTGGCTTACAAAAGGCTGACACTGGAGTCCCCTTCCAGAAGTGCTAAATAAACGTTTTCTTACAGAAAAGTTCACCATATGGACATTTATGTCAATAAATAGCCTGAGTGAAATGCTGTGTAGGCTTCACTCTAAGATCATAGTTAGACATTTAAACACTTCAGTCTCATGAAAAAGCAGTAGGTTTGAAATGCCTCAAAGAATTCAGTCCATGCAGAAAGCCCAAAGAGTAGCATCAAAATACTAACTGTGTGTTTTTTGTTTTTTTTTTATGATGATGCCATAGTTTGTCCTCAACATTGGATGATTCTATATTTTGTTCCTCTACTTGATCTGGAAACAAATATGCCATTAATTGACATAATGTAATTGAATTTGTTGAAGTATGGTTCACAATGACAGAATGTTCACCTGTTAAACAAATAAAATTCTTTAATATCTGTGATATGTTAATTTGCTGTGAAGTACAAAAAAGCTTTGTGAGCATCCTCACAGTGTGGTGATTACATTGTTGTGGCAGGAGTTATATTCATTATCTAAGTCGCTTATCCTACTGCTGGGTCACTGGGGGTGGTGGAGCCGATCCCAGTGCTCACTGGTTGGAAGGCAGAGAAACATCCTGGGCAGTTGCTTCTTGCTGTGAGGCGACAGTGCTACCCACTGTACCACCATGCTGCCATCTTCTTAAAAGGCAAAAATACACTGTATAT
>JAOVVH010000002.1:23752056-23764743 GCA_028566435.1 Scorpiodoras heckelii
CACACCACACCACACCACACCACGCACGGCGTCGCGGGCAGCCTGTGATGGGCCCGATTAGCATTTTCAAAAGGCACCACAACGACACCGCTTATTATAATCTCTCTTTTATTGAAGCATCTCGAAGGCCTTTTCATCATTCCAGTAGCACTCAGCCAAAGCTTCGAGTGTCTCAGCCTGCAAAAGCTGCTATGATGCAGACAAGCAGCCAAAACACACTAATCCTGCCTCTTTTACCACAATACTGTAGCATTGCATGTTTTTTCTATCTTCATTATCAACATATGGACAGTTTATGGTTCTCTTTCTCACTTGTATGCAGTTTTACACTGGTCCTGACAGTTATCATGAATCAGATGATAGAATGATAGCTTTGCTCTCTCGGTCTGGGCTGAAATTGACAAATTAAGGCCTTAGCAAACCAGTTTGGGTGCATAAGATCCCCGTTTGCGTACTTGATCATTATTTGGTTAACAAATCGTCCACTGACGACATAATTGAATTTTAGCCATGTGGTCCATTAACAGACCTTTTCATATGGTAACCGATTAAGACACACTTTACAATTTAGTGTAATGACACGGGAGGAGGGGGGGCTAGCCTGTAATTAGGGCTTTCATGTGCTAACAGGCCCTGCTATGCTAGCCCGGTTGTTGTTCATTTGCCTTTGTATGGGGCCCGCGCATTCCTGGTGCTCGAATCCGAAAGCCAAACCAGCTTATTTCATCTAATGGAAACGACAATTTAAACTCCATTGTCCTGCCGTTAGGGAGAGATGAAGAGATAGCCGGGGAATTGAGTCCTGTACTTACAGTAGGGGAGGGGACTCATTATCAATTTGTCCTTAAGCAAACCTGACAGGGAGGGAGAGGGAGGGAGGGAGTGTGAGGTGGGGAAAAGAAAACGTCAGAATCCACAGTGCTGATATGGAAAGCAGGGCTAATAGTGTTAGCACATCCATTACTCGCTCGGTTTAATTCATTAAGCGGACAGGGCGGTGACTGTGTTAGCCTTGTTGAAATGCGTGCAATATGACACTGCTCAAATTTGTTCTAGCGCATAGCCTGGGGTGGAGGAGAGATACTGGGGGTCCTAATACAGGGGGAGGGGCAAGTTATCAAGTAGGAACTGTGGGGAGTGGCTATACACATACTGACAGTGTGGCACCTCCATACACACTTATGGATGGTGTTTTTCTGTCTTGCCTTTATAGCTTCTCTCTCTCGCATCATCATTTTACTTCAGGGCCTGTATGATCCATGCAGCCCTACAAGACATCACCTATGTGTGAAAATCTTCTTTGCCATGTTCTGCCCATCAGTAAGCGATGATGAACTCTAAACCAATCACACATTTTCTTTTCATCATCACCAGTCAGCTCTGAATTCTGCTGAATGCTCCTGAAAAAATAGGTACACAACTTCCTTCTCACCCCAAATGTAATCAATTAGCTAAGAAGTTTGGTGTGTGATGTTTACTTCTCGAGTCTTTTTACTCAAGCTACCATGTTAGTGTAATTAATAATTAATGGAAGTCTGATATTGACGTCCTGCTATCATTCTACACAGGTATAAAGTATGAGTTCAGGTGGTATGGGCCACTACTTCTTCCTCCTCTTCTTCTTTTCTCCGTCTTCATCTTACTGCATGTCGTTTTCTACTTTCTCTCTTTCTCTTCTTCCTCATCCTTATTTATTTGTTGTTCTTATCATTCTTTGTCTTCCTCTTCTTCTGTGCTCTTTCTTTTCGTTGACACGGTCTTCTTTGCATTCTTCTTCCTCCTCTTCTTGATCATCGTTCTCCTTTCTCATCTTTTGCTTCCTGTTCCTTCTTTCTCATTCCTCTTAATTCCTCTTCTTCTTCCTCCACTCCCCTTTCCTCTTCTTCATTATCTTATTTTTCATCCTCAACCTTTTCCTCCGCTTCTTCTTTTCCCTGTCTTCATCTTACTGCTCTTCTTTTTTCGCATATTTCTCTTCTTCTCCTTCCTCCACATTCATTTCTTATTCTTTTCCTTCTTTGTCTTCCTCTTCTTCTGTGCTCTTTCTTTTCGTTGACACAGTCCTCTTTGCGTTCTTCTTCCTCCTCTTCTCGATCATCGTTCCCCTTTCTCATATTTTGCTTCCTGTTCCTTCTTTCTCATTCCTCTTCTTCTTCCTCCAGTCCCTTTTCCTCTTCTTCCTTGTTATTCTTCATCTTCAACCTCTTCGTCCTCTTCTTCTTTTCCTCCTTGTTTTGCTTCATTCTTTCTTGTTCTTCCTCATCATCTTTTTCCTCGTTTGTTTTATCACCCGTGTCCTTCAGGTGTCCTGTCACGGCCAGTGGTAGCTCAGTGGTAAAGATATTGGACTACTGATCGGAAGGTCAGGGGTTCGAATCCTAGCATTACCAATCTGCCGCTGTTGGGCCCTTGAGCAAGGCCCTTAACCCGAAACTGCTCAGCTGTATAAATGAGATGACCGAGCTTAAGTCACTCTGGATAAGAGTGTCTGCCAAATGCCATGAATGTAAATGTAAATAATATATATGATTGTGTGTAGTATTTTATTTATTACAAAAATTAAAAGTCTTGCTTGTTCATACCCGATATTACCCCCCAGTTAATGTGTAAATATGGACTAATCTTGCTGTTTAACAAAATAGATGATCTGAAAATGAGGATCTGCAACCTAGCCATTGTCCATAGTGCACATTTATAAAGATTACAGGTGTGGTCATTGGAAATGTGTTATTTTCTTTGCTAAACCTTTGATTTTACTGGATTTTGAAGCACCATTAGTTTTTCCTTTTTTAATAGTAAACCTCAGTTTGTTTCTGTTGGCCTTTGATTTACTTTCTTTTTGGCTGCTGTCAGGTGTTATACAGAGTAGGTTATACAGAGTAGGTTATACAGCGAGGTGTTAATCCATCAAAGGAAGTCTAATGAAGGATATTACAGAGGGGGTGGAGCTTCAGGACGCTCAGAGTGTCGTGCTTGTTTGTCAGCTCTGTAGGCAGGCGTGCATAGCTGGATTAACCTCTTCAGTGGGAGGAGTAAACCTAAATCTGTCCCGTTTAATTACAAAATGTAAAAAAAAAAAGAATTTCTAGGGCAAATTTATGTATATGTAAAAAAAATCATCTCGTAGTCATGTTAGAAGTTAGTTTTTTATGTTCATCACACATAGCGGAAATGATTACAGCCAAAGGTTGGCAGCGGTGGACTTGTTTACAGCAGCGCTCACGAGAGTCCAACTGAAACACTTCCATTTGGCCGCGTCAAAGAATTTCTTCATGCAAACACAGATCCATGTGCATGTCTTCCTCGTCCTGTCCTCGAGGAGTTTCTGTCTTCTACATGCCCCAACCCTTCACCCCTTCATGCCAACAGGCCCGCTCTCTGTCAACTAATCAGCGCCTCAGATGGATGCATTGTGGCTGTATGCAAATCTATTTACATTGGAATAGCGCTATTTTGGGTTGGGGGGGCTTGGGGGGGGGTGCATGCGATCCTAAACTCAGGCACCAGAATTGGAGGGAAAGAGAAAACCCAAGGCCAACAAATAAATGAAAGTTTGTCCAAATCCGCCAGATAATGGCCACTGTGTTCTGACTAACCATGGTGGAGAGATAAACGCAGGGATTACTCGGGGGTTTTGCATCAGTTGCTTTCTGCTGGGTGGCCTCACTTGTCAAAAAAAGGAGATGAATGGAGGGAAAAGAAAAAAAATCATTTAAGGCAGGAACATTCACATGGCACATTGAGAAAAGGAGTACGGCTAATTCCATCAAAGCTGGAGGAATCAAATATTAATTTATTCTGCCCCGACTACCCTCCCAGACCTCCCTCCCTCCCTCACTGCTGTAGCTATTGTCGCTTCGATTGTTGATCACTTTGGTAACATGTGATCCGAGTCACTTTGGAAGGCAGAATGGCATTAAGCTGAAGATTTTTGCTTCACCAAATTGTTGACACTGACCACTTTGGAAGCCTTATTTGGTTATAGTAGAAATCTACAAATGAACACTGCAAGGTCCTCCACTGTGGGTGAAGAAAACAATTTTTCATGCTTCCTTCACTAAATATACCTTTACATTTTAAACATTAAACATTAACAGATGTATCATCAGCTACTTTAAAGAAAAAGTCACCAAATCCATTCCAGACAAGCGCAAGACATTTATTCCTGAGTGTCGAAGTGTTTATTCCCATGATGCCCAGTATTAGCATCTCTTATGTGACTTTTTTCAGATGGTAGGGTTTAGGGTTTGGGATTATGTTCAATCCAAAAGTATCTGATATCCATCAACAAATGAGAAATGATACCTATCATGTTTGGGGTTTTTTTTTTCCCCCACATTTTTGCACATCTAGCGAGATTGCACGTGGCAGGTCTGCCGTAGCACAACGTTAGCGAAAGTGTCTAGAGATGCTGAGATGTGCCGTTTGAATGGAGGGCTTTAAGCGGAAACAGATTATGACTCGCGTGGAGATTCCTCACCGCTCTATGAGAAATGAGCTGTTGACATACTCCGGGGTCATCGTCCGAGATAGCGGGCCGACCGCCGGGACGGACCCGATAAACCTAGACTTCTATCCATTTCGCTACAAGTAGGGGAGGCAAAAGAGAAATGGAGATGCAGACTGTTGGCGCTGAGGGGTCGTTCCCTACCTCTCTGATGAGGAGCTGCCAGAACAGCATGATTTACTGGGGCAGGATTAGCCCCGTTTGCTAACAGACGGCGTGCTAGACGGCCATGTTGTTTGATTAAGCAGGGCATGTTGCTGTTTGAAACCTTATGCCGCCAGTTTGCTCAAAAGCAGTCGGATACTAAGTCAGGAAGTCTGCCAGTCAAGGATGGTATATGTGTAAAGAATAAACCACTTCGGGATGTGTCATGCGGCACGACTGATCCGATCCTGAGGTTAATTACGTTCCTGTAACAGAATGTCCCGAAGTGGTTATTCGCCTTATACTTCTGAGGAAATTTTATTTATTAAAGTATGACGCCCTGCCTTTTATCAGTATATAGCTACATTTACATGTTGTGGACTGGCCTCTGTCTTTCTGTTTGCTGATAAAATAAAAAAAAGTAAAAATTACACAACCAAGAACCTGGAAAGCGCGAAGTACTGAAGACTTTCCTGCGGTGAAAAACCTTCTGACGCGTAATTAGCGTTAAATAAACATCTATCAGCAGTTTGACATTTTCTTTGTTAAATCAGCAGCATATTTGTTATTATCATTAGATTTAGACGATGTGGCTCTTCCAACGTAGAAGTCCCTCTAAATTAGCTGTTGCTATAGAAACGAGGACATATTAGACTGCATTAATATGAACACGTGATTCGAATTACAGTATCTGTCATAACTGTCCAAGCTGCTGTTATAGAAAATGAATGAACAGCTTCTGACCAGTCAGGATGTAGAATTCAGCAGTTCTGTGGTATAAAATTATTGTTTTTTGATCATAATGTAAACGCAAAGGAGGAACGTCGACATCACGTATCGTATACGTGGAGTCCGTCGTCTTACAATGTTTCATCTTCGAATACGTTCCGCATTATTATTATTATTTTTTAAAGAAATCCTTATAATTCTCTTGTGTAACCCAGGGCTAGTGTAGATCCCCGCTGTGAGGTAGACCCAGAGGAAAGACAAAAGCACAATGAAACAGAGAGCTTACCACCAACTGCTCGCGCTGGAGCTCTAGAGCAGGGCTGCTATACATCACAGCCTCTCCAATTCTGTCCCCATGCTAATGAGCCAGCTCTGATCTTTCCTCCGCTTCCCATGTTTTCAGCATCTTCAAGGACCACATGGCGCTAGCAAAATAAAGACAACTAAATGAGAATTTTTAGCGCTTTTTGTGTCGGCCCGGCTCGGAGCCTTTCAGCCAGCGTCACTCATTTAATCTTCCCTCTGAGAAAGAAAGGAGAGGAAAATGGAAGAAAAGGGGAAAAAAAGTAAAATGTGCAACAATGAGTTGTAGACGGTGTCATGGGGGTGAGGGGGGGTGGTGTAGGTGGAAGGGTGGGAGTTTTGGGTGTCACGAACTTTCTACTGTGGGGATGAGTTGAGAATTGAAATCATCTCCGAATCGCAAAACGTCCCGCTTTTCCGGTTTTGACAAAATGATTTTTTCCTACAACGATATGAGAAATACAAGGAGAACTTTTTCCTTTTCTCCCTTTTTTTTTAAACGCTAAAGCTCAATAATATCACTGACACATCACAGAGTCCACTTGAAAGGTCCCAAAGAAGGGCATGAGATAAAGGGTGAAAGAAGTTCCCGGTCCCCTGCTGGGGGTGGAACCTGAATTCTCTCTCTTTAACAGCAGCGTTCTCTGGAAAAGCCATTGGGAAGTACCTCGCATTAGCTCTGGAGATCACTAGTTAATAGGATGATGTCTTTTAGCTTTTGTTATGAGATTATTAACCCAGGATAGGTTGCCATTCTTATCCGAGCCACGACTTGGAGAGCCTGTTGAGCACGAGTGCCAAAACGCATTGTTCTTGGCTTCTTATTGTCCAGACCCTTTTTAATGAAACACCTTTTTTTTCCATCCCCGAGGGCTTCACCAGGTGATCTTTCATGCACTGCTCTCTCATCTGCCACTTGTGTAATATTAATTACCTGAAGGGTCCTGCTTTTTCTCCCCCCAAAAGCCCTTGAGCTCAGGCTCTGTGTTTAATATTGGCCCAAAGTGGAGCGAAGAACCAAGTTATAGAAATAGTCGAAATGAGGATGAGAGCTGGAGAATGGGATCTATGTTTACCCCCAAACCCATGAGGCTCATTTTAGACACCTGTATTTTGTGTTGCTTTTATAAGGACTCAGTTATTAGGTTAATTTCGGAGGTGATTATTTCTTTGTTGCACATTTCATGTCTGAGACGCACTGAGGTGTTCAGTTCACCTGTTGTGCTTGAACAGACAGCTTTGTGTGTATTGTACATTTGAACATCTTTCCAAGGTTTCTCTATATTTCTAATGGTAAGTCCATAGGTTTATGCATTTGGATGAAATCTCTCAGTCAGACATGCAAATGCTGTCTGTCATTCTGTCTGGGTTTTTTTTGTTTTTTTTTTTGCATTCGGCACTTTCTCAATTTGCTTGCAGTTGACAATTCGCAACAATTCGTAGTTTAACATACGAAGCCTTAAGAATCTTTCACCTTACAGTCGTCCTCATGCGTCATGTTTTCATTCAGTTTCCGTTCCCAGTTTGTCCATCACTATGCATCGCTTTAATATATAAGCAGGAGTGACAAGGAGCGTAATAGTTGTTTTGTAACGTAAACTGTCTGTCCAGGCTGTGCGATAGTGGCCAGGGATTAAGGCGAAAGGTGCAGCCCCGGCTAGCCGATAGTCTGTCAGGCCGTGATAATGTTTATTGATTTTTTTTTTTTTTAAACACAGTTTAATAGAGTGGGGGGTCACAGACAGATTTTTGCGATTGCTGAAGGTTGACAGACAGAATGAAAATTTACATTTTACGCTCCTGCTTTCGTAGGAATCGTCCGGACCAACGTGAACAAAATGAACATTTTAGTGCAACCCGGGAAAACGGAGAGAAATCTATTATCAGCTTGCTGTTTGTTTTACCCCTCGAGTGTGAGGCGTCTTGGCTGTTAGCGCGGGAATCGGAGCTGTTTGCAGAGTGCCTGTTTGCATTCTCAGCAGTAAGGAGACAGACAAGTGTGACATATTAGGGGGAACCCTATCTTCAAACAATTACATGAATGACGCCGCGATAACGCTGTATGTATAGCTGCAGACTTTTCTCTCATTAAAAGCGACTTTGTCGATCCCGGTAGCTTCTCGCCCCACAGTTTAAGAGAGCGTATGGTTATGAATTCTTTTTTCTCTTAAGCCACAAAGCAAGCAACGTTGGGCCAACAATACCAGTGGCAAATTGAAATCCTGCTCGTGTATGGGACTGGAGCGTTATTGAGGGTTTTTAATACTTGTCTTCAGCAAGTGTTGATATGTCAGCATGGTAGAATCTATTGCAGTTGCACTCACTTCAGTGTATAATCTGTTAAATGGAGTAACAACAATGTCTTTTCTAACTTTGCAATATCGGTATCACAGGTATGTTGTGTGCAAATGAGCATTCTAGGTTACTGTGGGTGTTATTTTTAATACATGAAGGTTAGTGTTTAACTGAAACACAAAGTTTGTCTTAACAGGTTGATGCCGTCTCATGTTTGCACTTTTTAGCTATTATAATATATAATCTCAGTATACTATATCTGTATACAGTATACTATATATACTAACAATACTGATTAATGGTATTATACAGATAGCACTATTTTCCTAACTAAAGCACAGATTTGACCTGCTGCTACTATTTAACCTAAACATTGAGCTCTTATAAAACCAGGTTAACTATTATACAATTCTGTAGTACAAACTAATATACTAATGCTGAGCGTTAATCCAGTGGATCAGTCACACCTCGGCTAGTGGAAGATGTCTTTGTTTTTTTTAACTTCACCCCTTAAGTCTTTAATAGTAATCCTGAGATTGTTAGAATCATTCTGTGATTGTTAAGATCTAGATTATAAATGCACTGAAGTACCAGAGAAATGGTATACCAGTTAGTACTCGGTAGGTCCTCCACCGGATCTTGGAGGGAACGTTGTGCAGTCCTCACGCTGATGTTTGTTGAGGCCCCAGTATTGAATTCCGATGTTACGTGAAACAGTGTTGCACGTCTATCACGTGAAACGATTCTCGCCAGCTGACGCTGGTCACGTTCACGTTCACGTTCACCCAGAGTCTTTTTACCAGCACACTGCTCTCATAAGTTTGAGGTTTTGCTGGAATTCTTGTAGTCACGGTTCACCCTTGAAATGCTTATATGTGAAAATCCAAACTTTGCTTCTACCTCTGAAATGCTATGACCCATCTCACGGCGGAAACAGCTCTAGAAGCTTCCATAGATGTCTATCGCTTTATATACACACTGACAGACACAACCAATGACGTGCACAGGTGGCATCACTATGTATTTTACATAGGCTCCCATACCAGGTTTTCTGGTACTACAGTGTATACATTTTTATTGCATTGATTTCGTAACTGTTTTTCAGTCTTTCCTTTCTAAAGAACTTTGCATATGTAAATGAAAATTAATAATCACAGCTCTACAACTAGTACTGCTTGGAAGTGTTGACCACTAGTTTAACAACAGCTACTATACACTACTACTGTACTAAAACTAATAATACATTTGAATCCAAACCCTAATAACAATAATGATGCCAGTACCCGAAAAGTAATTCTGGCAGTTAGTACTAATAATATTACTTATGATACTTCTTATACTAATGCTACTTATATTAATATTTACACTTAATTAGTTTATAGTAGTATAATAGTAGTATTTTACTGTTAGTAGTATATTATTAATATAATACTATTGGCTACTAATAGACTCACTGAAACACAGATTCCTGTTCTTGATTCAGATTCCTGTTCTTGGCTAAACCTGATTTGTAGCTTATCCACCTCAAGGCTTGAACCGTCGTGTATTCCGAGATGCTTTTCTGTCCATCATGGTTGCAAAGAGCGATTATTAGAGTTAATATATCCTTCCTGTCAGCTCAGACTTGTCTGGTCATTCTCTTCGGATCTCTCACATCAACAAGTTGTTTCAGTCTGCAGATCCTCTGCACACAGGATGTTTTTTTGGTTTTTGCACCACTCTGTGAAAACTGGAGAGACTGTTGCATGTGAAATTCCCAGGCGATCAGCAGTTTCCTGACATACTGAAACTAGCCCATCTGGTACCAGCAATTATGTCTTGTTAAAATCACAGAGATCACATTTAACCCATAGTGATGTAAATATTAAGTGAAGCTTTGCACCTGTATCTGCATGAATGTGCATACTGTATATGCATCAGTATAATATTGTACTGTATAATATTAGTATACTACTATTATCTACTATAATCATAATAATGTGATTCTATTAACAATGTAATTATTCTATCAACTTCTAATTGTCAGTGTTTAGTTAGTATATAATATACTAATATACCTGCAATCCCTATTTCCAGAAAAGCTGGGACAGTTTCTAAAAATGAAGTAAAAACTGAATTCTGCAGTTTGATAATTTACTTGAAGCTTTGTTTAACAGACAAATTAAGATGATTAAGATGAAATTAAGATGAAAGATTGTCAGTGTTTTCAATGATGATCCTAATTCTGTTTGTTAAATATAAATAAATTTAGAAATTGATGCCTGAACACACAAAAAAATGTTGGGACAGAGTCAAAATAATACTGAAAATGTTATACAAATAACACTGGAATTTTCCACAATTAGCAGTTTACTGGTAAAAGGTGAGGTCATCAAGATTGAGTAAAAAAGGAGCGTCCGCAAAAAGGCTTAGTCTTTGCAAGCAAGGATGGGTTGTGGTTGCGATTGGAGAATTGCCAGTCAGTCCAAATACAGTGTTTCTGTTCATCAGCACAAGACTGCAAAGAATTTAGGTTTTTCACCATCTACAGTTCATTATATCATGAAAAGTTCAGGGAGTCAGAGGAAATCTTGAACGGTGATGGCCATGGGCGGAACCTGCTGCTGAATGTGCGTGACCATCGAGCCCTCAGGCGGTATTGTTTGAGAAACCGTAATGTCATGGTATCGTGATATATATAGCCACATGGGGTCAGGAGAAATTTGGGCAGTCATCATCACGTAACACAGTCTTCTGCTGCATCAAGAAATGCAACCTGAAAAACTGTATTATGTAAAGAGGAAGCCAGATATTAATTTTGTGTATTAACACCAGCAAGTTCTCCGTCAAAAAAGACAGTGGAAACGTGTTCTGTGGTGAGACGAGTCCAGTCTTTATCTTCTTTATGGAAAAAAACAGACATCAGATTTTATGTTCCAAAGATGAAAAAGACCATCCAGACTGTTACCAATGAAAAAAGTGCAAAAACCAGCATCTGTGATGGCATGGGGGATCTGCATCTGTGTGAAGGTACCATCGATGTGGAGGCTTATATTGGTATTTTGTAGAAACATATGATGTTGTCAAGATGACATCTTTTCCCAGGAAGTCCAGGTGTATTTCAGCAGGACAATGCCAGGCCTCATTCTACACGAGTTACAACAGTGTGACTTGACAGGCCTGAATGCAGTCCAGTTCTGTCTCCTATTGAAAATGTGTGGAGCATCATGAAGAGGAGAATCAGACAACAATGACCACAGACTGTTGAGCAGCTCAAGTCTTGTACACAGCAAGAACGTGCAAAACTTCCTCTTGTAAAACTGCAACAATTAGTATCTTCAATTCCCAAATGATTACAAAGTATAATTAAAAGAAAAGGTGACGTGACCCAGTGGTAAACACGCCTCTCTAACATCTTTTTCTGAGTGTGTTGCAACCATTGATTTATAAATTTGTTATATTTAACAAATAGAATGAAGTTCATCATTGAAAACACTGAAAATCTTTTCTTTGTCCTTTTGTCTGTTTAATAAAGCTTCAAGTGAATCACAAATTACAGATTACAGATAATACAATTACAGATAATACAAACCATTAACTGACAGCTGATTCATATTACTTGTACTAACACTGTGTAATTATTATTTAATTAATATACTGTACATTACTGTTATCTACTCAATTATTGTTACAATAATTTGATTGTAGTATTGACTTCTGATATGTAGTATTTAATTAGTATATAGTGTACGTATATAATAATAATACCAATACCTGGCAACTAATGATTCATCAGCTTGTACTGTTTATTGGTATTATTGGTATTAGTATAAATGGTATAGTGGAATGCTGTAACACACTGAATGTGTATTTAATTATTATACGGTATACTAATAGCTGATACTTATGACTCTAATACCAATACCTGGCACCTAACCCTAGTGCTAATAATACTGTTTACACTAACACTGCTTAATATGTGTACACTAAATTGGTGTTTTAGAAGTGTCTAGTATTCTGACGTGCACTATGATTAATACTGCTGCTGCTGCTGCAGTAATGTGTGATTACACTATTGACTTCTCTTCTACGTTTTTACATTTTACTCTTTTGTCAGAGGAGATCAAGAGCTCTGGCTCCTTTTTTTATTTTCTAAGCTCATGACATGCCTTGTTGCTTTCTTGCTCTCTGCGCTCACTTAAAAGCTCGGAGGGGAACGAGGTTTGCGCTTAACCAGTTTGGCCTAACTGAGGGAGAAATGTGTTGTGTCCATTCTGAAGCCAGCGACGGGCCTCATAGGCCACAATGGACTCAGCTTTATCCCGAGATTAGGTATTGTGCCTAAAGCCAAACTCCTTTCCTTCAGGCCGGCGCGAGGCTAGTGCGGCCCTTTCATTTCACACTAACAAGACTTCTCCATGCCACAGCTCCACTCCAAGTAATTAAATCAATCCTTTTGTACTTACTGCTTGTGCTCGCTCTCTTCGCTCGCTCTCTCTCTCTCTCTCTCTCTCTCTCTCTCTCTCTCTCTCTCTCTCTCTTTGCTCTCTCTCTCTCTCTCTCTCTCTCTCTTCACACTCTCTCTCTCTCTCTCTCTCTCTCTCTCTCTGTACTGATGAAAAAGGATCTGCTTATTGCCTTCATGCATATTCAGAAATACTCACTAACAGCCTTTTAATGAGGTCCTGCTCAGTTGCACAAAACAATGATCATCTTGTTCTTTTCTCTTC
>JAOVVH010000002.1:23893800-23903847 GCA_028566435.1 Scorpiodoras heckelii
ATAATTAGGCAACTTGTAAAGCTGCTTTGAGACAATGCTCCATTGTAAAAAGCGCTATAGAAATAAATTTTGATTTTGAATTGAACCCGGATCGTCTTGCTGTGAGGCGACAGTGCTAACCACTACACCACCGTGCCGCCAGGGCAATTTATTATTATTATTATTATTATTATTATTATTATTATTATTCGTATTGCTGGTACTTGTGTATGGGCACGTTTGTAGAAGGGTGAAACCGGTGATCAGGACTAAACCTTCATGGCCATGTAGAGAACACGGAGAACACGTCAGGATCAAAGCGGAAACCTCGGAGCTGTGAGACTGCAGCGTTACCTGTTGGACCACGGTGGTAACCCTTTTCACGACCGCATCTTCACCACCGCTCTGTTTCTCTTCTCACAGGCTGATCCTATCCGAGTTCTGGTGACCGGCGCGGCCGGGCAGATCGCCTACTCCCTGCTGTACGGCATCGCCAAAGGAGACGTCTTCGGCAAGGATCAGGTAAACGCAGAGCTGAGGTTACATCACGACGCGATAACCGTGTGCTTTGACCGTTTTAGGATACGGCTGTGTCCCAAGTGACGAGTGCAAATACTAAACAGCATGTCAGACATCCACTGTTACAACACAGTGTGTACTCTGAAACTGTAAAAAGCCCATTTATAGAATCTCACACACTGCGATACCACATAGTGTATGAAAAAATAAGATTTTCAGAAGAGAGTAGAGTTTTATCCGTATAGAAAATAGTTTATTATAGAAAGACGGCGAAGGGTAGAGTTACTTTTAATACTCATGAATATTGTCAAGAAGATGCCAGATGGTATGTTCATTCTATAAAGCCTCATACTGATAGTAGAAGACTGGTTTTGTTTTGTTTTATTTTGTTTAAAGCCATTTCAGCATCTATGGCTATATTCATGGCTATCTTCAGCTATTCATTAACTTAACATAAACATTGTTTTTAGTATTATTATTATTATTATTCCTTCTATTGCCAACATAGTGGTCCATATTCATATAAGCAGTTCAGTTAACGTTCTAGTCCATGTATCAGTATTGTTTTGTGTCCTGTTGGGTAGAAGACTGGTATTTTCACACTCTGGAGCTTTTTTCCCACCTTTCTTTAATGCGTTGTCCTTTTTTTTTTTTTTGCTTTCTGTGGGTTTTCTTTGTGTTTATCAGCCTATTGTCCTGATCCTGCTGGATATCCCGCCCATGCTGCCTGTGCTGGACGGCGTGGTCATGGAGCTGCAGGATTGCGCTCTCCCACTTCTGAAGGGTAAAACTGCACGCTGCTGGATGATAAAACACACACACACACACACAAAAACACACTTCTCATTCATCCTTAATACACACAGAGAAATTGAACCAGTTCAGTAAATAATTCATCATATCCAGCTACCCTTATTATTATTATTATTATTCTTTATTATTTGGATATACAGTAAAATCTCCAGTGTTAAATGAACACCCCGAGAGAGTCGAGCGAACGCCCTGAGAGTTGAATTAACCCCCACTCAGAGTTACATAAACACTGTAAGGTGTTAAATCAACACTCTGGGTGTTCGTTTAAGGCCGGTGATTTTACTGTGTATAATTATTATTCATATCCCTACTCCTACTCAGCTACTCTAAACTGCCTGATGATGACCACCTTCCTGTTGAGCCATATCTCTTCACACTTTGCGACTAACATGCAGGATGTTTTTTTTTTTGTGTGTGTGTGTGTGTGTGTGTGTGTGTGTTATGTAGAGGTCATCCCTACAGATAAAGAGGAAGTGGCATTTAAGGACCTGGATGCCGCTATTCTGGTGGGCTCCATGCCCAGGAAGGAGGGAATGGAGAGGAAAGACCTGCTCAAGGCCAACGTGGCCATCTTTAAGTCTCAGGGTGCAGCACTGGACAAGTACTCCAAGAAGACGGTCAAGGTGACTATAGATATCTGATCTCCAATTCATGAGATGAAGGATCACCTAGATGAACTTGGTACAAAGTGGATTTATGCCCAGCACATTAATATTCCTTCCTGTTTCCTGTCCTATTTAAAGGATTAGTCCGTAGTACACGCGAGCTCGAGGTGAACACACGTCATAGCTTGTGGCTCGTCCTGTATAATTAAACCGCCGTTAGTTTTATAGCGGATATGCATTTGTTGTGTTTATTCTGCTCTGTGAGGGTAAAATGTCAATCTAGCGACGATGGAAAAACCATCAACGTGCTTATTGTCCGTGCTCGACAACACCCGAGGCGGCTCTCAGAGGGCCGTGTGCGTCTCTGGCTGTCGTCCTGGCAGGAAGGAAGGTCTCCTGGTGTTAATCCCTGTGGCTTTTTCTCTCAGCTACATGAGACAAACTCCCTTACAGTACAACGAGTCTTTGAGTTATTGATTTGCAGCAGTTGATCCAATAAAGTCTATATTAAACTGTAAAGTAAAAAAATATTTGGACTTGGTAACGGCGAGGAGCTGATGAATATTGTGAAAAGCCACTTCATAGCTGTTCTTGGTCCTAAAACACAAAAAGGTTATGAGATGTAAAAATCAGTGAATGGATTTTTAAAACGAGATGAATAACCAGTCTAGTGGTGCTAAAACCTGTGTGAGTGTGTGTGTGTGTGTGTGTGTGTGTAAGAATCTCTTTTGTATTACACTACAGTGTATCTAAAGCCACTTTTCCTAAGGCAGGGGGTGAAATATGGCTGCCTTTTAAACAGCATTGCCCTGTAAGTGTTTATGGAAACAGCGTAGCCACAGTATTTAATCCCGAAAAGGCTTCAAAACGTGTTGAGTGGCATCAAGTGCGTCAAACGGGGCGAGGCAAGACAAACATGGAGGACAGAGAGCTGGGGTAAATCAGAAGATTATTGGCATGTTCGAGTCTAAAATACTGTACATGAGATTCATATCCAATATTGTTCCTCACCAGAGTTACACCAGTATTTATTCATCTGCATTACCGTGCATTATAAATCGTATCTACAGAGCAGACTTAGGCTAGTTACGTAGTAGATACTGGCTAGAAATGAAAAGGGCGCTTGTATGGTTAGCGTACGAGTAGTTTGAGCACACAAGGGGCTCCAGCTCGGGCCTTTGTACCGAAGGAGTGTAAAAGTATCATTATGTTGTTGGGCGCGTCGGCAAACCCAGCATTACTCTAGCGTAGGGATTTAGATCCGACTAATCTGTAGGGTTTTCTCGATTTCTGTCATTTTTTAGATGCGTAGTGACGAGGTCATGGAACTGGATTGTAACTCACTCACTCACTCATGTTCAGCACCCAGAAATTCTCCACAAGGGGGTGCTGTTGCGCTTAACATTCATTCACACTACGTTTCTTTTATATTTACGTAGATTTCTTTTACATGATTAATACCAGATGGAATCTCGCGTGCACGCTTGCGTGAAATCAACGATTTCCTAACGTGAAAATCCGGCTCGACTTCCTGTTCCTGTTCATTCATTCATTATCATTATCTTAACCGCTTATTCCTGTCCCCAGGGTCACGGGAGAGCCGGTGCCTAGCCGGCGGCATAGGGCGCAGGGAAGGATCGACCCTAGACAGGGCGCCAATCCATTGTAGAGCACACACACACACTCGTACACACACTCACACACTAGGGGCACTTTGAGACGCCAGATAACCCAATATGCATGTCTTTGGACTGTTGGAGGAAACCGGAGTACCCGGAGTAAACCCACACAGACACGGGGAGGACATGCAGTCCGGATCGAACCCGGGACCTTCTGTGTAAGAAAGTGAAGCTGAAATTCAAACCTCTTTGCTTGTTTTTTTGGTCCCTTTTGCTTTTTTGTTGCTCTGTAGGTTCTGGTGGTGGGAAACCCGGCCAACACCAACTGCCTGATCGCGGCCAAGTCCGCTCCCTCCATTCCCAAAGAGAACTTCTCCTGCCTGACTCGCCTGGATCATAACCGTGCCAGCTCTCAGGTCAGAACTCACTCACACACACACACACACACAGATCTTACAACTGTTTAGTTCAGCAAAGGAGGATTATATGCAGAAAGCAAAGAGACCTGAAACTGGATTGATATTTTTGAAGGCTTTATGTAAAATATATACTTTTACTGAGCACTTTGTTAGGAACATCTGTACACCTTTGTTTCATGCAATTATTTAATGAGTTAATCATGTGGAAGCAGTGTAGTGCAGTGTATAAGATCTTACAGATATGTTCCAGCAGCTTATTATTATTATTATTATGATTTATTATTATTATTATTATTATTATGATAAACCGTACACCCTGTGTATGTTGATTGTAGATCAGCCCTTGCTATTTCTATCCTGTAATTAAAGTCAGTGTGAGAAAAGCCCTAATGCTAATCCAGACCGAGCGTCTGTCTTTAACAGTCTAATAAGATTATACACACAAGCCGATCGTAGATCCAAGCCGGTCTGATTCATGTAAAGAGTTTTACATCATCCAAGAGGCACCTTTAAGCCGAAATATGGAAACAGATCACTTCGGTTGTCTTTTGCCGAAAAACACACTTTTCCGGCAAAATAACACACTTGGGCGTGCGCATTTATAGAGAACTAATCAACAGCTGGGTGGTGTCATCTCCCTGTTGTGAAGCAGAAGCAGACATTGATTAGTTTCTAATAACATTTCATGAGGTGTTTTATTCCTGTTCTCTCTCTCTCTCTCTCTCTCTCTCTCTCTTTCATATAATATATAATATATAATCCCAGCAAATTTGTAGTACACTATAGTATGTTAGAGCAGTTATAAAGAGTCACTCCGTCACCAGCCTTCTCTCGTAATGATGTAAAAAGACAGACGTTTAACCGTAAAAGGGTTCAACCGCTGGGAAAAACGTACAGGAACTGCTTCGAGTCGATTTATCAGTATGATCCGGTAGCGTGTCGTGATCTTTACTTAGCAGGAAGTGATTATTAATTTAAAAGGAGTTGGTATTGGGTGTTTCATCATTAAGAGGAACTGGGAATTAAGTGTGTGTACGTCGGCATTCAGACAAAACGTCCAGCATTGATTTAAATCCATTAAGCACATACGATGTATATGCTGTAGATGTGTTTAGCTTTAAATGCGGATGTCTTCAGCGGCTAAATACGGATCTGGGTCTGTGTTAAATAAGTCATTTTTGAGTAACTAGACATACTGCGTACGTAACTGTGTCGAATACGATCGCCGCCTAAACCGCGAGAGCAGATATGAAGTGAAGTAAGCACGCCGAATATCAAAATCGTAGCTTAAGCCGTTCTTGAGATATGGATATGTCTGTCGCAGCGCCCCCTATGGACAAAATGTCACAATTTGGCTCATTCATAATGTTTAGCAATATGGATTTCAAATTACTAGTGCTTTGAGGCTAACCCAATTCTCGGGGCGCTAACACGAAGGGCAGCACACACCTAGAGAGTAATGAAATGAAATGTTTTTTGGTAGAGAATATAGCTAACCAAATGAAAGCGCTAGCTACTGTTCGGTCGTCCTAACCTGTTGTTCATGATCTTGGCCTGTAGGTGGCAATGCGCTGCGGCGTTTCCGCCAGCAGCGTGAAGAACGTGATCATCTGGGGGAACCACTCGTCCACCCAGTACCCCGACGTCCACCACTGCACGGTCAACGTCGGGGGTAAAGACGTGGCCGCGTACGACGCCGTGAAGGACGACAGCTGGCTGAAAGGAGACTTCATCTCCGTGAGTGTGTTCACAACGTTAACAAAGACGGTACTACAGATATAGATATGTGAAATAGCTCGAAGCCACATTGTCTGGTCTGCGCTGTCTTTAGCAAGTCAGGTGTATTATTTTAGCCATTCACGTTGCTGTTGATCACGAGCAGTGGTGAAGCATGCATAGTCTAGACTTTATCGTTTTTGCTGACATCATGTACTTTCCTCTCTCTCCCTCTCTCTCTCTCTCTCCCCGAAACTTTCTCAGACGGTTCAGCAGCGTGGAGCCGCAGTCATCAAGGCACGCAAGCTCTCCAGCGCCATGTCTGCTGCGAAGGCCATCTGTGACCACATGAGGGACATCTGGACCGGCACTGCTGAGGTCAGATACATCCAATGTTTGTATCACGTTTGTATCTAACGTTTGTATCACGTTTGTATCGCACGATCGCTGACACCAAATCACCAGTCATACAGAGCCGAGCAGACGGATTAATCACTGAAAACCTGTCACGTGACCTCGGCGTGATTTTATAAAGTAATGCCGATGTAACACGCCCCATTACACACGCAGGCGCTAACTGTCTGCGAAGTCAGGAATTCATCATATGCATATTTTTAGTGTATTATACACTCTGCATGTACACACATTCTGTTGTCGTGACACGTCCACCTGCTCCACCCTGTCCTGTGTAATCGACACAATTAGCTTTGAGATATTTATAGAGAGAAAGTAAGTCGTCCTGCATTGTGTAGTCTGGTGTTCGTTTCATGAATTACTTGCCCTCCTACATTTTTACTGTTATTGTCGTTGCAGTTTTCTTTGTTTAGTCAGTGTTAACACTGTTATTATTACTACTGTTCAGACTACCTCTACTGCTCCTACTGTTTCTACTAATGCAGCACCTACTATTACTACTGTTACTATTATATCTACTACTAGCATGGTTACTATTGCAGCTACATATACTAGTAACACTGTTACTACTGCTCAGGCTACTACTACATATCTTGATACTACTATAACTACTGTTGCTATTACTACATACACTATCTTAATACTGCTATAACTGCTGTTGCTATTACTACACACAGTATTCTAATACTACTATTATTACTACAGCTACTGTTATTAGTACTAGAACTGCTGTTGCTATAACTACACACAGTATCCTACTACTACTACTATTACTACTAGAACTGCTGTTGCTATAACTACACACAGTATCCTAATACTACTATTATTACTACTGTTATTAGTACTATAACTGCTGTTGCTATAACTACACACAGTATCCTAATACTACTGTTATTAGTACTAGAACTGCTGTTGCTATAACTACACACAGTATCCTAATACTATTATTACTACTGCTGCGATGAATACTACAGCTGTTAGTACTGCTTTTATTATTGCTTTTGCTATTACTACATACAGTATCTTAATAGTACTATTATTACTACATACAGTATCTTAATAGTACTATTATTACTACATACAGTATCTTGATACTATAATTATTACTACATACAGTATCTTGATACTATTATTACATACAGTATCTTGATACTATTATTATTAACACATACAGTATATTAATACTACTATTATTACTACACACAATATCCTAATACTATTATTATTATTATTATTATTATTATTACTACTGCTTCATCTACTTCTGTTACTACTACTGCTGCCAGTACTGCTACTAATAGCCAAAAAATACTAATAGGAGCAGTAGTAATAATGTTTAACTGTTATTTGATTTGTCTCGTCTGTCTAAATGTTCAGGGTAATTCAAAGAGTCAGTCAGTGTTTGTCTGACTGACAACACTCAGTCTAAAAAGGAATAAATCTAATCAATCTAAAAGCATAGACAAACATTAGCCGCTCAGCCCAAGGCTCAGTGCAGCCGTGTGCAGTCTCCCGTACTCTTTTGGTGTCAATCGGTTTGTTTTTTTAATTACATTACCGGATTAACCTGAATGTTGGGTGGTTTTTTGTTTTTTTTTTGCACATTCTGAGAATTTCTTTGTTGTGTCGTGTAGGGCGGGTTTGTCTCCATGGGTGTATACTCAACCGGAAACTCGTATGGTGTTCCCGATGACCTCATCTATTCATTTCCTGTCACCATCAAGGTGAGCGAACATCTACTGTGAATATTTTGTGACTGGAGGCGTGGCAGTACGCAGGAACTATGAGATCATGATTCTGGATTGTCTAGCATTCGTTCAAGCTAATAGAAATATAAAATTGAACGATTTTTCGTACCAAACCTACAGCACGTGTGGTCCAAGGTTTCTTCAGTTCCCAATCTGCAATTAGCACCACTTTGAATGTTTGACTTGAAGTTTAACTGGTCCAGATTGGGAGCTTCTTAAAATATATGTATGGCAGTGACCATTTTCAGTTTCTATATCGGTCGATCCTGGATCCTGGATACTTTGTAAAGTCTTCCTCTTTTATTCCTTTTTATTCCTCTGCAGGATAAATCCTGGAAGATCGTCGAGGGTCTGGCCATCAACGACTTCTCCCAAGCCAAGATGGACGCCACCGCGGCCGAGCTGGTGGAGGAGCGAGACACCGCCATGTCCTTCCTCAGCGTGTGACTAACTCACGCGCCGAACACGCACCTCCACCCAGACGCACGTCTGTGAAACGCCCCCGAAAAGCACTCCGCTGACTTCTTTTCCCCATTTCCGCTTGACAGTACATTTCAGTAGGAACTCCTTAGCCCACACATAAGCACCGTAAATGCGTGTGTGTTGTAACGTAGGAACCTGTAGATTCTAGATCGCTAGAATTTGGGATGTATTTCAGTTCTTCGCCTGGTGCCTTTTCCCTTCCTTTCCAGTCAGGGAGAGAAAACACAGCTTGTAGTCGAATAGGTCATATCTACAGTATATAAGGTCAAAACGCTGTCTGTCTCTCTCTGTCTGTCTCTCTCTCTGTGTATGTTATTGTCAAGCATTTAAAAGGAAACTTTGATTTGTTACATCACCAGTTTAAAACATCTCAATTGAACCAATCAGTGAAATTACCCATGATGCACTAGTTGTCAAATTAATGTACCAGTTGGTCCTTCAATAAATGAAAGCAAAAATGTAAACTTGGACTGAAGTGGTTTGGTTTTGTCTCATTGGTCTGGGATGTAAAGTGTGTGTGTGTGTGTGTGTTTCTGTATGTCTGATCTGTGTGTGTTTCTGTGGATGTGTTTTGTCCATGTGAGTGTGTACGTTTGTGCATCTCTTATTAAATTCTTGTGCATTTAATATAAAAACCTCATTACATTTGCAAACTTTTCCCATTTTAACCGGAAGAAGCTTGGATATTTTGGTCACGCAAACGAAAACCTTGCAGCCTCAATGTACACAAAAGTCTTCATTCTAATGATTAATTGTGTGTGTAGCATTTTTATATTATTCAATGCTTGTAAATTATGAAACTGCCTCCCAGCATCTCCACTGCAAGTCCTTTCTGTATTCTGTTTCAAAGATGCATGTTATTTCTTGCACAGCTGATAGGGGGCAGTCGTGGTCTTGTGGTTAGGGTGTCTGCCCTGTGATCGGAAGGTCCCAGGTTTGATTCTCGTGACCGACAGGACTCGGCCAAAGTGTCCTTGAGTAAGGCAACTAACCCCCAAAGGCTCCCTGGGCACTGGCTAGGGCTGCTCACCGCCCCGGGCATGTGTGTTCACTGCTCCCCAGTGTGTCCTCTCTAGTGTGTCTCACTGCACGGATGGGTTATATGCGGAGGCTCAATTTCCCTGTATGCAAGCACAGTGACAAAAACGTGCCACTTTCTTTCTTTCTTCTTTCTTCTTTCTTGCACAGCTGATAGACGTTCAGCTCGAGACATCATGTTTCTTTTAGACTTCGCCAAACATTTTTCATGATATTTACATGACGTATTTTAATCTCGCTCACATTACCGCGATTAATGGTGATTAACATGTACGACGAGATATTATTTAATATACTTTCAACAAAAACCAAAGTATAAACAGTAGCTTTAAAACATTATGAACACCTTTTCAATTCAATTTTATTTCCAAAGCGCTTTTAACAATGGACATTGTCCCAAAGCAGCTTTACAGAGACATAAGATCCAGACATAATTTATAGGTTTTATCCCTTACTGTTATCCAAATGAGCAAGCCGATGGCGAAGGAAAAACTCCCTCAGAAGTTAAGAGGAAGAAACCTTGAGAGGAACCAGACTCAAAAGGGAACCCATCCTCATTTGGGTGACACGGGAAAGTACGATATAAATAATCTTTTCTTTAACTGAGTGTAAATTGTAATAAGTAAAAATTGTAACCAGTAAACTGATAAAAGTTTTAACTTGAAGTCTACACAGTTGAAGTTATAAACTGTTC
>JAOVVH010000002.1:23985268-23995397 GCA_028566435.1 Scorpiodoras heckelii
GTCATGCAACCTGACACAAAGTGTAGTTACCATTACCAACCTCCATCCATCCATCCATTCATCCGTGTATCCAACGAGCAATTTAGAGTGACCAATCAACCTTCCTGGGAGGAAACCAGAGTACCCAGAGAAAACCCACAGAAGCACGGGGAGAACCTGCAAACTCCACACAGAATGGCCCGGACCAGGAATCGAACCCGGATCGTCTTGCTGTGAGGTGACAGTGCTAACCACTACACCACCGTGCCGCCACCATTACCAACCTGAAATTGATTATTTTTTCCAATAAGTATTTCCTTCCTTGTATACCAGAACAGTCTGTCAATAACTTATAACTTTAATATCATGGACCGTCAGTGAAACAAGCTAGTTCTGCTAGTTGTTATCGCCTACGTAACCCACACACACGCAGCAACGCTCATGTTTAGACACCAGAAAGATTTCAGTGTCCTCAGGTTCTCAAACGCTGTGTCAAGGAGTAGTCAAACCTGTCAAAACATCATAATACATCCTAAATGAATTTGTTCAACACAAATAAGCTTATCAAGTTAGCTAGAATTATGAGGCTAATAATGGTAACATGGTAGCGCTTTCGTCAACATGATCACCTGAGAGTGGATCTTAATCTCAAACAGATTTGCTTATCTACACCGAAGTACCAGAACACCTGGTGTATCAGTTAATCCTTGGTAGGTCCTCCATGGGATCTTGGAGGAAACATTGCACAGTCCTCACGTTGATGTTTGTTGAGGCCCCAGCATTGAATTCCGATGTTACTCGAGGCAGTGTTACACGCCTATCACGTGAAATGATTCTTGCCACATTCACCCAGAGTCTTTTTACGGTCACACTGCTGTCTTAAGTTTGTGGTTTTGCCAGAATTCTTGTAGTCACTTGTGGTACACCCTTGAAATGCTCATATGTGAAGATCCAAACTTTGTTTCTACCTCTGAAACGCTATGGCCCATGTCACGAGCTCCAACTATTAAACCGTGTTGAAAATCACAAAATCGTGATAACTTGCCATTCTCATGGCGTAAACAGCTCTAGAAGCTTCCACAGATGTTTGTCATTTTATATACCGCGACCAGCCATGTGCATAGGTGGCATTGCTATGCATTTTGCATAGGCTCCAAAATAAAGTACCAGTTTTTCTGGTACTTCAGTGTATAAAATTACATACAAACTGCTTGTAAAGGAAGATAAGCCTTAAATTTACATTTTTATAAAAAGGTACACGAAGTCAGGTCAGTCCGATTAGCCATTTTTGTGTGTGTGTGTGTTGTGTGTGTGTGTGTTGTGTTATGTTGTGTGTTGTGCTGTGCGTACTGCTACAGGGTGCTGAGAAATCTTTCTATTTGGTTCGGAGCATGTCCAGGCAGCCAGAACAATACGTGTCATATGAGTGGGATGAAGGTGCGATGTTCTCTTTTGGGAACATCACAAATCATAGAAGTGGTCAGACTACCCAATCCTGCTCATAACGTCTCCGATCATATACACGTGCTCAAATTGAGTAATTTAATGAACAAACGGATAGTTTTATGCTTACGAAATTCAAGCTGGTAAACAACAGAAGCAATACTTTGACATTCAGGAGTGAGCTCCAGCATTTACCCTGAATATTATAATGTAAATAGTGTATTGCTTTGATGTTATATTATATTAACTTACTTCATTGATTCATTCATTGTAGACTCCTTCTAAAATTGGCTTTAATCAAATTCTGAGAAGCTTTCCTGTATTACAATTTTTATATTCTCACACCATCAGTTAGCACACCACAATGCTTTTCCCTTTCCATTTTCTTTTGAAGCTGTGCTAATGATGCACATACATTAGCACATTTGGGCTGTTAAATTTAGTGTCTCACTTTAAAACTCATGTTACATTGTTTTCTACTCTGGAAAGTGGAATTTTTTTTTGCTATTGACCTATGTTTAGGGGTTTCTAGTTACAGTACACGGTATGATATCTATCTAGCTAGACAACTAGTTTAGTTTAGACAGCTTTCCAGTTACATAGATATCGAAATCGAAACCTATGTGCTAGCTAGTAATGAACCTAGCAAGCTACTGAAACCCAAACCGCATTTGTTTATGGTCTAGTTATAGTACATAGTATGATATCTATCTAGCTAGACAGCTAGTTTAGTTTAGACAGCTTTCCAGTTACATAGATATCAAAGTAAAAACCTATGTGCTAGCTAGTAATGAACCTAACAAGCTCCTGAAACCCAAACCGCGTTTGTTAATGGTTTTCTAGTTACAGTACACGGTACGATATCTATCTAGCTAGAGAGCTAGTTTAGTTTAGACAGCTTTCCAGTTTCATAGATATCAAACTAAAAACCTATGTGCTAGCTAGTAATGAACCTAACAAGCTACTGAAACCCAAACCGCGTTTGTTAATGGTTTTCTAGTTACAGTACACGGTACGATATCTAGCTAGCTAGAGAGCTAGTTTAGTTTAGACAGCTTCCAGTTACATAGATATCGAAATTGAAGCCTATGTGGTAGCTAGGAATGAACCTAGCAAGCTACTGAAACCCAGACCGCATTTGTTTATGGTCTAGTTATAGTACACAGTATGATATCTATCTATCTAGCTAGACAGCTAGTATAGTTTAGACAGCTTTCCAGTTACATAGATATCAAACTAAAAAACCTATGTGCTAGCTAGGAATAAACCTAGCAAGCTACTGAAACCCAAACCACATTTCTTAATGGTTTTCTACTTACAGTACACGGTATGATATCTATCTAGCTAGAGAGCTAGTTTAGTTTAGACAGCTTTCCAGTTTCATAGATATCAAACTAAAAACCTATGTGCTAGCTAGTAATGAACCTAGCAAGCTACTGAAATCCAAACCGCGTTTGTTAATGGTTTTCTAGTTACAGTACATGATATGACATCTATCTAGCTAGACAACTAGTTTAGTTTAGACAGCTTTCCAGTCACATAGATTTCAAAATCGAAGCCTATGTGCTAGTTAGTAATGAACCTAGCAAGTTACTGAAACCCAAACCGCATTTATTTAGGGTTTTCTAGTTACAGTTTGATATCTATCTAGCTAGACTGGTATGTACTAACTAGCTAATGAACCTAGCAGGCTACTAAACCCCAAACAGCAAGTGGTTACACTAGCCAGCTAACACGACCTTTCTTTATATATTGTTGATAAAGGAGGTGGTTTTCACTTCATACTTAGTTAACATAAAAACAGAATAGACAATAGAACATTTTCAGATTTGTTGTGTTAATTGCGAAACTTGCAACTTGTAAAGTGATTAGTATTTCACCAGATGATGCATTTCCTCTAATCTGGGTAATTTCCTTGATGAATGCTTCTACTTCTACTCAAGTGTAAAACTACTAAAGGCGGAAGCAATTTCAGTGATGATCGCTCAGGTGTAAAGAGGTGAAGTATTTGGAAACGAGGTTTCTTTGCTTTCCATGTAGGGCGTAAAGTGGGTATTTGGCACGGAGCTAATTTTGGATTCATACACAGGGTTGCCGGATATCACCTACGCCCGTCTGAAACCAGCCAGCAGAACTGAAAGATCAAGATATTTTTCAATAGTGAATTTGAAAAAGTTCAGTTATGAATATAAGTAAGAGTATGACTATGAAAATAAGTTGAAATTCCACATTAAAAATGTGAGGGATTGTGAAGTTGAATGTTTGGTTGTTTTTGTTTTCAGATGTTCTTGATTCATGTTTTGTCTGGCTAACAATATGTCACTGACTTAGTCATTATCTAAGCCACTTATCCTAGTACCGGGTCACGGTGGGTGCAGGAGCCTATCCCACCGCTTGTTGGGTGGAAGGCAGGGTTGCCAGTCCATTGCAGGATGAACACATCCACGCATACACTTGAACTTAGGGGCAATTTAGAATTTCCAGTTCACCTGAACTAATCCAGACACGGGGAGAACATGCAAGTTCTACCCAGGAAGGACCCAGGCTGCTTGGCTATAATCGAACCCATGGCCTTCTTTGTGCTGAGGTGACAGCTCTACCTATCTAGACTAAATTATACAACTCTCATATTCCAGTCTGAATATAGTTCCACAAAGAACTAGGAACACCAATAAATAAATAATCTCAGATTGGTCCTCATGTCAGCACATTGGGATAAATTTGATCCACACACACACCCACATACACACATGCACCACATAACTACACTGGCAATGATAAATTAGCGTAAACCTGACTGCAGTCCATATTTAGGCCACTATGGCAACAGCGTCAACACCTCAACATTACATTTGTAATGGCCCTATCTTTTTGGGGGGACAGAATGCACAAACACTCACACACAAATACACAGACCTGATAGATAGCTTCAGACGTGATTCATACAGCATGAATGTTTTTTTCCCTCTCATATCCTTATATCATATCCATATAGGCACAATCCTGAGAAACTTCAATTCTGCCTTCAAAACCATACAACTCTTTGATCTTTGCTGTACTTATGACATCACATTTTCATGTTCTTAAATGTTCTTTAATGTTCTTAAAAAAAACAAGACATAAAGAGTAGTAATAAAGTTCTAGCTCTTATGACTCTCCCTTCTTGCTATAAAAGACCAAACATTCGTATGTTTCCTCCTCCGAATGCTCCGGAGGGCATTTATTCTAGCCGAGAGATCATTTCAGGATGCGATTAAATGAAAAACATAGCAACAGCTGTGTGCGACTGCCAAGCCGCGAGGTCGAGAAGAGGTCAGCCTGCGAGAATAACGTGGAAACAGAAAGGGCAGGGAGGCAACTGGTGTGACAGGATCGGGTTCGTATCCTAACCTCTCAGTGTTTGGGAGCGGGACGGACACTGTTGTTTAGTGCTGCTCTGGCAACAGTAACTATGTTCGCAGATATGTTTACTCACAGCTTGTAATATTGCAAACTTGGAAGGCCGGAGAAAACAGAGTGGTCACATTCCATGGGTATTTTACTTACATATGTGCACGAGGGTTCGAGATCACATGCAGCTAGATGTATTTCATGTTAATTTTCTTGCCACAACAAAGATTTGCACAAGACGTCTCTTTCTCTCTCGGTCTCTTTAAATCAAACACACAAACAGATGCTTTTGAGAACTCAAACCTCATCAGCAGTATTTTATTTTTACTCAAAGCAGACATGACATCCAGCTGACAAATATTTCATAGTTTAAACAGACTCCAGTGGTTTCAGACTGTCAGTGTTCAATAACTCTCTCTCTCTCTCTCTCTCTCTCTCTCTCTCTCTCTCTCTCATATCACTGTAATTTATCTTATACCAATATCCAGTACATTGCCTTGTCTCTCCTTGCTCTTAAAGCAACTCCTACACAAGCTGAGGAACTGCAGAGCTATTTATAGACCTGTTGAGTTTAATTGCACACGGTTGAGATATAATTCTGTGTTGTTGTCAGCTCTCTCCACACCTCTGTTGATCAGGTTTTTTTCAGAGCACTGTAGGTTTAACCCAAGGGAACCCAACCCTGCTCCTTAAGCCCAACCACCCTGCAGAGTTTCATCTCATCCTTGCTCCTGGTGAAGTGTCACAAAACACAATGTTTAAGAAGTCAGCACTCTAGAGAGAGCAACACAGTTGGTGGTCTGTTAAGCATTCAGTCATTAAGAAAGCAATTCTCTGTCTTGGAGTTATGGGATGTCTGGAGTCATTGCTGGAGAGCTACTACATGACGGAGTCGCTCCTGGAGAACCATCTCACTGTACAGCGTCGATTCAGAACCTGCTTTTGGAGATTTATCACCTTAGTGCTGAACCCATTCCTATATCAGACATGCTTAGTGATCCAAAAAGAGAAAAAATCAATCAATATTATCATCCAGTATTCAAAAGTAATGGAATCTTGTCAACTCCATCAACTCTATACATTTTATATTTCACTGAAATACTAATTAGCTTTGTTTTTGAGTGACCAAACGTTTAAAAAGAATGCTATTTAACAAAGTTAAGCAAATGTTCCACAGATTAGCTCGCCTTCTGAATGTTGATTTATTAAGGGCAGCACGTTCATGTTCGTTTAGCTCAATAGAGTCCTTATTGCACCTACGGGTGAAACTACACCTATGGGTCAAAAACGGGAACTGCAACAAACACTAATTGAGGTCCATTTTGGGGAAGGAATTACTCTGCCCCTTGCTCACTCTATGAGCATTATCAGTGGAGGGCGAGCAACAGGCAGGAGAATTGATTACACGGTTGCCAGGGTTGCATTTTAACACCAAATTTAAAATACTCTACTTCCCCCAAGAACTTGTTCTATAGCAATACATGTACACAATGGAAACATGTAAGTGCAGACAGAAGCAGATCTAGAGATGTAAAATATACTGGGAGAGGGAACGTGGGAATCTGGAGTGGGTAATATGTACATTAGAAATGCATACGCACCAGGATGACCATGTTTCCCATTCAAAGGCTGAGGAAAAAGAGTCCTTTTCCAGTGGCTGAATTTCTGAGCTAGTCAAGATTTTGTGAGGTTTTTGAGATGTAGCTGGGTTGGAAATTAGGCTGAAACCTGGCAACCCAGGTTAGTGATATTAGCTCTTCTGTGTGCAATGAGAAACACCCAGTTAAACAACTTCTATGCTGGATGATTGTATGTTCTTGACTCTCCACTGCCTATTACTCAGTATCTCTTAAAATTCCAAATTCACTAGACAGTAAGTATAACTGATGTGTAATAGCCTCTAGACTTCAATTTGTTTGAGGCTATGTCATTACTTATGCCTTCCTACACCATTAAAAATCTATGGTCATGAGATATTGCTGTCCAAAAGATGGGTGGTCGATCATTACTAGCATGACTGATTGACTTTAACTTTGGTACACTGACTGGTTTTCGACTCTTGCTTTTATTATGGAATGCTATCTCTAATCTATAATCTTCAAGATTTGTACTAGACACTGTAGGTTTGTGACACTCAAGGTGGCAATTCAACTTTTTATACTTGAGAGGGCCGGAAAAGTGAAGGCGTACACACTTGCTATTTAAAAGCCAACTTTTGTGAGAGCACTTAACGTTACCTATTACCCATTTCCTTTTATGCAAAATAGTAATTTTAGTTTTGTTTTTTTTGGATAAGATATAGATAAGGACAAGAAGTGTTTTGCTTTCTGACTAAGTCAAATGAAAGTGAAGATTATCACTGAGCCACAGAGATGGAAACATACCCACTTAGCATTTGGGTATGATTTGGGTAAATGTCAAACATGCTTAATATAAAAGCTGCCCCAGATCTTGGACCAGAGCCGCCCTCCCACATAAACCTTATCTTAAAAAGTACAAAACGAATCCTCAGGCCAGCATTAAAGGGCACCGCCTACGAACAGACCAAGAGAAAGTGTTGCAAAAATGCACGTGCAGCCACAAAAATGTTCTCACATATGGAGCGGCTCATTGCGGCTAACCTGATTTACTGCGCTTTCGTGTTTATGTTCTTTAATCTCCGTTTGATCTTCCACCTCTTTCTTTCATTTTCTCTCACCACCTTATCACTGGCCTCGTTTACATCAGGCTATATGCCTGAATCTGCACAGAACCTGAATGAGTTTAGAACGATCTAACCCTAGATCAGCACTCCCACTCCTTATTGCCTTGAGATAGCCAAGTAGGATGTGTTACAGTCTCACAAAACTCACAAGACTCTGGAGAGAGCAAAACCATGCATTTAAATGGCTCTTGAAGAAGATCTGAAATACACAAACGATGGGGTAAAATGGGGGGCATGGGGACATGAGGTCAGATGGAGTGCCGGACGAAGGTGTGTAGTTTAAGATGATGCAGTTGGTGATTTTATGGGATCTAATTATTACATGAGGCCACCTATTTCAAGTCTGAGTAAAAACCAAGACCATAAAGGTTCAGGTCTGAGTCAAGACCAAGACATTGGGATTTTGGGGCAGTCAAGACCAAGTTGAGACCAAGACCTCGCCAACATTGTGGCACCAGGCAATACAATGTTAACCGGTTCATTTTACTGTTTTGCTTTATTGTTAATGTATATAATGATTTTGAGAATATGAAAAAGGGAAAAGTTTATCATTGTCACTGTTGTGGGGAAAATGATCTCAAGGTCTTCCTCTAAAATGACAAGTCCAACCTATCAATCAATCAATATGACAGCAATTCTTAGTCTTGGACTTAACCTCCTGACCTTGTGATCTGCCACCCTGAAGAGTTTAAGTCCTAACCTTGGGATTACTGTTTATTGGTTTGTTTATTGTTTTTTTATCGTCATTTCAGCATCAGTGGCTATTCATGACAAACACAAGGTTACATTGATACACAAGTTTATCCATCAGTACACAAGTTCAGCTTTCAGACACAGTCATGGGGCAATTTTATGTGTCCAATTCACCTAACTTGCTTGTCTTTGGACTGCGGGAGGAAACCGGAGTACCCGGAGTAACCCCAGGCAGACATGGGGATGACGCTCCCACCACGCTATTGAACCCGGGACCTTCTTGCCGTGAGGCGACAGTGCTACCCATCAAGCCACAGTGCAGAAAAGAAAACACACTTGATAGCCTACTCTGCTCCTAGTTAGCCTAGGGTAGAAATAAAACCAAACACTGCATTTAACCAAAAATGTGTATTTATTTGTAACATTTTAACCGCATCTGTCTACTTTGCCGTGTGATTTGCTGTTTGCAGAATCATAGGAAAAAGACTTTCTACATGGATTTTGCTGATGTTACCACATTTTGCGACCTGGCTATCTAACGTCATATCTTCCTGTTGTCAGGTGTGCAGGAAGTGACAAATTCTGAACCGGAAATTAGGCTTACAGAAAAAAATGTTAGTGCAAGTTAGAGCTTTTTCTTTGCATTTTAGATTCTGTTAAAAGAATGAATTGCCTTTGTGTTCCTTCAACGTTTCTAGTCCCAACTTCCAACCTTTTGTAGTTGTAGTTCTCTCTGCAGTTTTGGATCATGTTTGATTGTGGTGATCTACCACCACACAGAGTTGCTCTTGGAGAACTTTCCCACTGGCGATCCCAACCCTGCTCCTGGAGATCAAGAGTTCAGTTGCGGACCTGCTTTTGGAGCTTTATCACCATGCAGTTACTGGAGCCATTCCGAGAGATCGTCCACCAGTCAGATGTTTCATTCTTGTCATCCTCCAAGACTTTGACCAATAACATTATCCAGTATTCAAAAGACAATATTAAGAGTGCTAGATCTTCAGCAGCAAAGCTGGCTATAAACTCTCCATAATGATTGATTGACTTTACCTTTGGTATTAAGACTGGCCTTGACTCTTGTGTTAATTATGGAATAGTATGGAATAGTTCGTCTAATCTGTAATCTTGCACTTTTATGACACTCAAGGCAGCAATTAAAATAATTATAACTTAGACGTAGACTGAAAAAAGTGTATGCGCTTGCTATTTTAATAAAGAAAAAGTCCAGGAACTCATTTACCCTTACCCTCATTTTTTGTCCCAATTCATACAATCATTTATCCAAAATAGGAACTGGAACCAAGAAATGTTTCAAAACATAAGCTAAGGCTAACTAACAACAGCTTTATTCCCAGTCTCTCAAATGATCATAAGTCTGGCGATCCAGATTAGCTGAATGCTAATCACTAACTGTCACAATACAAACTGCCTTGATAATAGATTACAGAGCATAACAGATTACAGTGATGGATATTAGGTTTCATTCTTGTTAAAAGTTTAAGACATCTATTAATAGATTTAGTTTAGGAATTTCATAATTTAATAATAAATAAACTCTATGAAGCTGTCTGATGCTAAAAAGCCACCTTATGAATTATCATAAATATGTGATTATAGAGAAATTGCTTGAAAATTTTGTAAGTGGAAAGTAGAGACAAGCAATCATTTGGGTTTTATGTCCTGTATAGTTGACTATATGTGAAAACGGGAGCTGTTTTATGACACAAATTAAAAAAACATGGAATGCAAAGAAATACTCTATATAGTCAGTACTTACTGTATACAGTATTATGCAAAAGTCGTAGGCACCCTATTGTTTTTAGGTACAATGTTTGTTATTGATTTTTTTTTAATTCTGCATTATTGAGTCATTACAAACAGATTTTATTTTTCCAAATGTTGCTTTTCCAACAAAAAATT
>JAOVVH010000002.1:24033249-24048056 GCA_028566435.1 Scorpiodoras heckelii
GGAGAATCTGCCACAGCTCTTCTGGAGACTTTGACTGTCACACTTACTTCTTTTTTTTTGCAGCAAAACCCAGCAGCATTTTGTACTGACGCAATAATGCAGAACTAAAAAAAAAACCCCATAAATAACAAAAGTTGTACCTAAAAACAACAAGGTGCTAAGACTTTTGCAAAGTACTGTATGCGTAAGTATACATTTAAAGTGAAAGATGTAAAAAAAAAGTGCTCAAAACATGATATGAATGCAAGAAAGCAGACAACAGTGTGTGTTCTTTACATAAGCTAAACGTGAATGAGAAACTTTTTATATAACGTTAACTTCAGAGCTACTAACATACAATGAATATCTTAGTATACTGAGATCCTGAGATGTATTTCTAAGAAAATTGAATACGATACATTTATCCTGCTCTGAAATGTCAGAAACAGACTTCTGCAAATGTGTTTCTTGCTCTTCATTTGGGTATTTTTAATGCATCGGTGTTGATCCTGCCTCATATTTTACACTTTAAACTACAAAACAACCCAAACTGCATATTCACAAAGGTGTTGAGCCTTAGCCCTTTGAAGACCGTCTAAATAAAGGGTCATTCAGTGAAGCAGAGAGCTGAAAGTGTTTTCTGCTTACAATGTTGTAGATTCCCAGGCAGTCCAGCAGGATCCTGTTGCCGTGTGAGCCGACCCATTGCACCTTGAGGCCGTGGGCACTGTGGATGTCCAAGAGGTGGCGCCACATGGCTACAGACTCCCTGAGATGACAAGGGCTAGAAAGAGAAATGACACATTATAATCTCCGCACCCATGTGATATTTAATAAATAAATGTTTGTTAGAATTATGAAATGATCTACCAACATGGTACTAATATTTCACATAGGAAAAGTAGAATTACTGTGTGCAATAGGAATGAGCTGTGCTACAATTATCAGAATGCGTAAATGGCTAAACGTGGGTGTGACACCTGATCTCCGCATGGTCCTGGGGCTCCAGCAGCACCTGGAGGGTCGGCACATCTAAGTCCTCTGGAGCCATCTCCAAAGGGAAAGTGCTTTCGAAAAGATCCTGTAGCTTGCAGTTTGCAGGTGTTGTTGCAGCAATACTTTGTTGTTCGTCATCAAACACTGCCCATGGCTCCTGCTCTACCTCACACTCTTCATGCTGACCAAACTCTGCCCAACCTTCACCTGTAGTGCCTGCTAGGCCTCCAAATGGAGCAGAACTGAAATCTGCAAAGCTATCGCTTGGAGGGAGCTCCGAACACATCATTTCATGATTATTATTGTCATCATCATCATCATCATCATTATCATCATCTTTATCTTTATCTTCTACAGCCAGCCCCTCTTCCTCCTTCAAGTCCTTCAGGGTGTCTGTATCTGCAAACTCATCAGGCGAGGAACAGTCTGATAATGCAGTCACAAAGTCAGCAAATCCCTCCTGACTCATGGATTCAGTCTGACTGACATCTGGAAAACCCTGAGCGGCGTCCCTGAAATCTCCAAAGTCCTCATCTGATTCCACTGAAGACCCAACTGGAATTCTCTTAACTTCCCTTATAACCGGCTCAGCCTCGGCATCATGGACTTCCTCGACTGCTGGGTCAACAACAGGGACACGCTGTCCGTCAAAATCTTCTTCCAGTTCCACTCTTCCTGGAGCCACAAGGGGTCCTTTTACTCCTGGGTTTACTGGAGTCTCATTACATTCCTCAACATTTTCCTCAAACTGTGCATCAGACATTGGAATTTTCTCCACCACTGGTGTCAGCGATGCATCAGCAACATCTCCAAGATCTTCTGAGCCACTCGGAGTACGTATTTCACAAAAAAAAGCACTGGAATTCCCACAAAGACCAGGGACTGCACCTTCTTCTGTTTCCTCTTTCTCCTGTTTTTCCTTGGTGCTTTGAACCTTGATCTTCAAATTGGGATCAACCTCCTGGGATTCAGTTACTCCCTGTCCTGCCAGAGTGTCCCTAACCTCAGACACCTCTCTCTGGAAGACAATGTTCTCCAATAACTGAGGAGAATCAATGGGACCCTCTCCTGTAGAAGCTTTGCCAGTCTCTGTGCTGGAAACCGCTGCTATAGATGCTAGTACAGATTCTTTGCTATTGCCGCTAGTCACTGTAAGCTGCTCCAGCTTTTTACCAGTACAAACTGTGATGGGTCCATTACTAAGGCAGTGTCCCATTTGATCTGTGTTTGGGTCGTCACTGTGCTCATCTTTGCCTTTAGGTTTGAAACCCTGAAGCGCTGAGGTGCTATGCTTCCCAGTAACAGAAACCACACAGAGTTCCCCCTGGGAGTCGGAGGATAAAGGGCCATTCAGAAGAACTCTTGGTGCCTCTGATTTTCCATTCCCACCATCCACAGCAACATCAGTCTCCCATTCCAGTGATTCAGGATACGGCGCTTCCAGGTCCTTTGTTATCTTTTCCGTCTGTTCAACTGCCAAGCCTTTTCCTGGCTGAATGACACTCCGTGTGGACGTGCCGTATAGGTCAGGAGGCGAGGTACCCGTCTCATACGACTGATCCAACGCAGGGGGCGTGTCGTACTCTGAGAAGCTGAAACTGGATGACACATCACAGCAGTAACCTCCAAACTCACCAAAGTCGTCCTCATCTTCCTCCTCTCCGTCCTCATCCAGTGGAGGTGGGGAGGAGGAGTACATGCGGACGACATCAGGCTCCATGATCCTCTAGTGCCACCTAGAGGACACATAAACCTACAAAAAAGGGAAACACAGGAACAGACCATGAGATTGGATTGGATGTTGCAACCAGATCAATGGTGCATCAAAAATGTCTTACATCAAATCTACGAAACAGAGGCACAACGGACCACGGTGCCAACACCCAAAAAGTTCCAGGTCTTCATCAACCCCTGTCTAAGGAGTCTAGTACTTGCACCAACCAAGCCAATACTTCTACGTTTGATTTCTCATTAATATGACATTGAGAACTGCTGGAAATTGGTGAGTTTTTTGGTTTTAGGCGCTAACAGCGAAACCTGACCATTATACCTTGTGCTCCAGGTCAGATTGAGTTTTCCTTCAGAGCTCTGACATTCATTAGTAACCTGTACCCTGGTACAAAAACTGTACCCTGGTCAGCTTTACAATTAAACACCTCGCTCATGAGAACAGAACCTTAAAGCCATGTTGTCTGACCACTCTGCAACCCCATGCTACGTAACAAAGTCTGCACAAACGGTTTGTGTTACAGTCTCTCTGTCTGTTCAAGAAACTCTCTACATCAACATCAATATCAATTTAAAAAGAACAGGAAAGCTATAGAGAGATGCGGTAAAGCAGAAGCCACTCTACATTTCGATTGTACTGGTCGATAATATAAATAATTCATTTGCACAGTGGTGCCCTTTTAGGAGCTTGCTCTAGCTGGGGTGTAACAACCCACCAATTTTAGTTTCTATACGATAGGGTGGTGTCTCAATACAATCCACTTTCAATTCAGCAAAAATACCGCTTATTCCTGTCCCCAAGGTCACGGGAGAGCCGGTGCCTAGAAGGCTACATAGGGCGTAAGGCAGGATCAACCCTAGACAGGGCGCCAATCCATCGTAGGACACACACACATACACACTCATACACACACTCACACACTAGGGGCACTTTAGAGACACCAGTTAACCTAATATGCATGTCTTTGGACTGTAGGAGGAAACCGGAGTACCCGGAGTAAACCCACGTAGACACGGGGAGGACATGCAGACTCCAGACAGAAAGGACCCAGACACTCCACTCCACCCGGAAATCGAACCCAGGACCTTCTTGCTGTGAGGTGACAGCGCTACCCACCGAGCCACCGTGTCACCCACAATCAACATTATAAAAGTATAATAACTGACAGCATCTGTGCGATCTATTCACATCCCGTGTTAATTAACTGCAGCAGAGAGTTTGCGCAGTGTATGTAGTATTCTAGCTACATGGTTGCTCTATTAGCGCCGGTATGTTGTTCCCACAGTCAGAAGATTTACGACACTGTAGTGTTTTGATCCACAAGTTCTGGCAATGCTTTGGATGTCTGCATCGTAACTCCCAATGACTCGGGATTAAAGGGAAGATTAAAAGAGTGTTACTTTTCCTAAAGAGGAAATAAATGTTTCTCATTGCATTGTTTTTTTAGATGGTAGCTGAACAAGATGCACGTCAAGGAAATGCTGTTTTTGCTTTTTTGCCATTTCACGGTCTCTACACGTCGCACAGTCTTGTGCATTGCATTTCCACACATCCCCCCTCACCCGGAAGCGCTGAAATCCGCTCCACACATTGAAACGTAACAGCTGAGGAAAAGTCTTCAACTATGTAGTCCCACCCAGTAAGCCTGTGCCTATGATAGGAACCTGATGTAGTCTTCCTCTGTTGTAGCTCATCTACCTCAAGGTTTGATGCGTTGTGTGTCTGAGATGCTTTTCAGCTCACCATGCTTGCCAAGAGTGATTTTTTTGATTGACTATATCCTTCCTGTCAGCTTAAAACATTCTGATCTCTCACTCTATAAGGTGTTCAGCCTGAACATCACCTGTACACTACAGACTGTCGTGTGTGAAATTCCCTGTTCGGCAATTTCTGAAATATTTACACCAGCTCATCTGGCACCAACAACCATTAAAGTTAAAGGTTAAAGTCACAGAGATCACATTGTCCCTCATTCTGAAAAAAAAAGATCGTAACCTATATGTGTGTTCCTGTTTGCTTTGAGCTACTGCCAAATGATTGGCTGATCTGAAATGGGCAGGTGTTCCTAATAAAGTGGAGAGTGAGTGTATGTAAATGATGCATGGTATCTACTATGGATAAAATATTTAAAACGACCGTGATATGATCCAGAAAGTTAGTTCTACACGATTTCCACAGATTTTCTGCCACAATTATATTTCAGTCAGAAATTTTATTAGAATTTGACTGATTTGAGGGCAGCTGATGATGATGATGATGATGATGATGATGATTATATCCCTGCCAAAAAACAACACACACACACGGGCACACACGCACACACACACGCACACACACATGCTCGCACACACGCACAAGTTTAGAAAGAGTAAACTGATCTCAGGTAAACTGATCGGTCTCTTTGTCTTCACAAATGTTGAAACTCAATCCGCAGGTCCACTTGACTGCATCTCAAACCTGCCCCTTCTGCTGCCACTAAATAGATCTGATTTGCAATTTAAGTCTCAAATCAATTGTACTGTTCCTCTGTCAATACACTCCTGAGTGCCAGAGATGCTCATAAGCCACATTTGGCAAGTCTTTGAGCTAGAGTCCAAGTCAAGTCTCAAATCTCTTATGGTTGTTTCATCTGTGGCCGTGTGTGTGTGTGTGTGTGTGTGTGTGTGTGTGTGTGTGTGCATACGATAATAAGGGAAGGAGGGCGACATGGGGGCTCGGTGGGTATCACTGTCGCCTCACAGCAAGAAGGTCCCGGGTTCGATCCCCGGGGTTTAGCAGTCTGGGTCCTTTCTTTGTGGAGTTTGCATGTCCTCCCCGTGTCTGTGTGGGTTTCCTCCGGGTACTCCGGTTTCCTCCAACAGTCCAAAGACATGCATATTAGGTTAATTGGTGTCTCTAAAGTGCCCCTAGTGTGTGTGTGCCCTATGATGGATTGGCGCCCTGTCTAGGGTTGATCCTGCTTTGCATCCTATGCCGCTGGCTAGACACCGGCTCTCCCGTGACCCTGGGGACAGGAATAAGCGGTTAAGATAATGACTGAATGAATGAATAAGGGAAGGAATCACATTCAGCTCTTCAGACGTTTTCTTAATGTTAATAAACAAAAAAAGATTTTTCTCAAGTCCAGGTTGAGTCTCAAGTCTCAAACCTGTCATTTGAGGATGAGTCACAAGTCACGCGGTTGGTTATGTACTTAAGTATGGACATTTATGGCATTTGGCCCTCAAACAGAGTGATTTACATTTATGTCATTTATACAGTGGAGCAGTTTTGGGTTAAGGGCCTTGATCAGTGGCAGACTGGTGGGGCTGGGATCTGAACTCATAACCTTCTGATCACTAGTCCAATGTCTTAACCACTGAGCTACCTCTGCCCCATGTAAGTCAGTCAGTAAGTCAGTCAGTCAGTAAGTCAGTCAGTGAGTAAGTAAGTCAGACAGTAAGTCAGTCAGTCAATCAGTCAGTAAGTCAGTCTGTAAGTAAGTCAACCAGTAAGTCAGTAAGACCGTGAGTAAGTCAGTAAATCAGTAAGTAAGTCAGTCAGTCAGTAAGTAAGTCAGTTAGTAAGACAGTGAGTAAGTCAGTAAGTAAGTCAGTAAGTCAGTCAGTCAGTCAGTAAGTCAGTCAGTAAGTCAGTCAGTAAGTCAATCAGTAAGTAAGCCAGAAAGTAAGTCAGTCAGGAAATCAGAAAGTAAGTCAGTAAGTCAATCAGTAAGTCAGTCAGAAAGTAAGTCAGTAAGTCAATTAGTAAGTAAGTCAGCAAGTCAGTAAGTCAGTCAGTCAGTCAGTAAGTACGTCAGTAAGTAAGAAAGTCAGAAAGTCAGTAAATCAGTAAGTAAGTCAGTAAGTCAGTCAGTCAGACAGTAAGTAGGTAAGTTAGAAAGAAAGAAATCTGAACGAGCTTGGCGGCTCTTATAAAAGCAAACGGCCAAACAAGTTATTAAACCTGATTTATATCAAGTTTAGAAAGGAGGATGTGAACTTTTCAGATCTTTCAGCATTAATATCTTAACACGCAGTACATATGAGCACTGTTGTTAATTCTTTCTTTAATTTATCTTCAGCATGTGCTTCAGTTCTGGCTCAACATGTAAGACTCTGAGTTACTGATCAGAAGGTTGTGGGTTCAAGCCCCAGCACCTCCATGCTGAAACTTTTGGGCCCTTGAGCAAGGCCCTTAACCTTCTCTGCGGTACCACGTCTGACCCTGCACTCGGACCCCGACCTCCTAACAAGCTGAGATATGTGAAGAAATCAATTTCACTGTGCTGTAATATGTACTATAAATCACAAATCATGGAGCCTGGGGGCTGATTTAAGTCTGTCGCAAATAAATCTGACTTCTAGTCAAGCCCTGGTTTCAGATCTGTTCCAGAGACCTGGTGTGTCTGATGATCATGTGGTGCATAAAGAACACTCAGGGACTTTGTTCATGGAGTCTGATCTGGTCTGTTTCCACATACACCAGAAAGTGGTAACTATATGAGTACATTAATGCTACCAGAGTGCATTATGGGTATTCTGTACCTCCCAGGGTACTTAACATTAATCAGAGCATCACAAACACACAGTGATGATTTAATACACTACACTTTTTGATCTAAACCTCTCGACAGACTGCACATTATAAGGCTCGGTTACAGAAACAACAATAATCTCACGTGTTTACAAAACACCAGCGACAAATCTGCACTCGTATTTAGACAAATCCCGCCTCCTGAGCGAGGATTGGCTGATTCCACGGGACTTCGTGCACCTCGATTGGATGCCATGCCCAACTCTGAAATTTTACCCAATCCTGGCGAGGAGGCGGGATTTAACGGAATACGGATATGGGATAAAAAATCAGCCAAGCAGCTAATTTGCAAATTCGTTGCAATCGGAAAAATGCAAAAGCAAAATAGTGTTCTGACACAATTTAACATCAAATATCAGTTGTTTAATGGCGTCAAATTACATAATTACCTGTCAAGTTAAATTTCAAAGCCTTGATTCGCAGCCCTGACGCTAGCAATACGGCTAAGCTAGCTCTCTAATGCTAACGTCACCTGTCAACAGTATGAGTCATGTAAACGGCTAATCAGTCTTACCTTCATTTAGCTTTTAGATATATCGATGACATTTTCACCAAATTAGCCAAATAACCTTTAGTAATCCACTGGATTCCTTACAGAACTCGGTAATTAATGGGTAAAGTTGATTTCTGTACACCTCTGAAAATAGGTCTGTTTTCCCAGCATGCCATAGTCCAGGAGTCTTTCGTTGCTAATGGAAAAACTGTTGATGTTAGCATTGGCCCTACGTCAACACGTCCGCCATATTGGGAGGGGCTAGACACTGGTGTGTTCATTGAACTCTTTGGAGAGATCCAGGTTTAATCTGATCAATCTTACAACTTGATTTTAACACATTTGAGACGTCTGACAAATGTATAGAATGTAGGTAAATGTTTAGTTGGACAGAAATGTTAAAAACAAAACCTGCAGCTGTTTTAGTGACACATTCATATCCACTGCACCACTAGTTAAAATAGTTTCCTTCCACCTTACAAAACCAGGCTGTTTTCCAGGCTGCTGCACACACTGATAAAATCCTTCCTGATCATAAACCAAAGCTCTGTAACTAAAGAAAATGAAACCACAGAGAAGGTTATTGATTAACAAAGAAACTTTTATTGCTCTTCGGTTACACAGATATCATTTATGCTCTCATGATAAATACAGATAAGTATCAGGACAAATCACACACTATTTAATGTTTTAACTAAAATGATTACAGACCATTACACCACTGTGATTATTTCTGAATGATAGATTTTAGATATGAATATGCAAATATGAAATATGATACAATGAACAATAAACATACAATATGGAAAATGGTTAAACATACAATAGTATTTTGTACTTTCTATCCATTCATATATTTCACAATTACTCATCTACCTCCATTTTTATAAAATCTTCTTTACTGTCTTTCTCTTCCTCTTCTCCTTTCTCCTCCTTCCATCCCAGCTCTCTTTTCAATTCACTCACTTTCGACTCTGCTTTCCGGTAAGTATCCTCTTTGTCACCAGGACGTCTGAGATCTATCTCATCAAGTTTACAAGCCTCGAGAGCTTCTATTAACCGTTCTTTGGGTATTTTCATGGCCTTACATAGTTTACTGTGATTTGGTAAGTGAAAGACTAAACTAACCTGATCCCAGACATAAAACAGTTTAGGATAGAACTCTTTCACTTCTCTTCTCTCCTCATCAAACTCATACTCATGGGTTTCACAAATGGCTTGTGCTTTCCAGAAAATCTTCCCATCCTGATAACGAACCCACTCACTGTCTTTAAGAAGCGGGTATCCTGTAAAGTCCTCATTATCATCAGGACTGTGAATCAGGATGCTGTACACAATCTCCTGTTTGTAGGTGATGGTCTCAAACACTCTGAGAATCGGCTCTTTCCCTCCACAGTTCTGTTCTTTGTACCATTGCATCAGATCAGTGAGGGGAAATGTGAAGCGGTAATTGCCATAGCGAGATTTCTCTAGTTGGAATAAGGGTGATGTGGTGAACGTCTCCAGAAACGGGTTCTGTTCCTTCAGCTCTTGTGCTTCCACTGGGAAGTTCCTCTCCATGTAGAGCAGCTCCGCTGCTCTTATCTCCTCTTGGGTAATGTTTAAGTCCCACCATGAGAACTCACTATGAGGAGGCCTGAACTGCTCCGACTCCAGTATCCCCATGAATCCTGACTCCTCCGTAACGTGGACTACATCTGAAACCCGAAATTCAACTGGGGTTGGGTAAGGTGGGATCTCCTTTATTATGTACTTCATCATGTGATCAGCAGGTCTCAGTTGGCGCATGTTCTCTTTTAGTCTCTGTAAACTCACATGCTGCCCTGTGATGAAGCGCTCACTTATACGACGAGAATTCCTTCTCTCTTGGATGTTAACCTACAAAGTAAGCAAAATAACTCATGTACACATGAATAATTCACTTTTACACATATGATTTCAATTTATAGTTTTAATATATTATTAAAGCTATCTAACATATATGGTTATTATATATTAGGCTATATGAAGTATATATAAAATTCAAGAATATAAAAAGCATATAAAGAAGTTAAATTGGTTTTGTTATTATATTTTAGTTTCATACCTCTTCAAATTGCTGTGGATTCGCATTTGCCATTTTTCAGACTCAAGTGAAACGACTGGTTTAATCTGTTGACTAATGACTGTTCCCTCAGCAATACTACCTTTATATAATGTACTCTGAGCAAACAGAAACTTAAGCGTTGTGGTGAGGTGGCGCTTGTGGACTGACGCAATCAGACAAAGGACGTAAAGTACACAATAAAGAGACAACAAGCCAATATCTTTAAGGTTTCTTTAACTATATTACCCATTTCTCTATTTGTGCTTTTTGAGCTAATTTCTTCCTTCTTGGATAATACAAATAATTACATTTAGCAGCTGCAAGGAGAATCTTAACCAAGTATCTATACCTCTTTAATATTACTGGTGTAATGGTGAACAGATATAAGGTCCTACATAAGAGTGGAATTTAATATCCCACATAACACATTAATCAGAACTGAATACACATCTTTCCAGAACAATATTAGTTTCTCACAATGTCAAGACTCTCATGTGTCTTAATGTGTGTGGTGTACATGTAAACAGTCAAATTATCTCCAGAACAGATGTGGTGTTAAATGTTTAATTTAATTTAATTTTATTAAAGTGTTTAGGTGTAAAAAAAAAAAAAGCAGAGTAAAAGTGCATGTGAACTGGAGTCCTTATATATTGTGTGGTATTGACTGTGTTCAGGTGTGTGGAATTAGAAAGCTGATGACTGTGAATCTGAAAAAGTCCATGCGTGTTAGGGAGTGTAGGCCATGTAGTGGCCACGTTTGTAGGTGTTTTCACGGAAACTGAGTTTCTTGCAATTCCTGTGTTGACATGAGCTTCTATATCTCAGAAACTAATACAACTACCTGCCTGAAAGTTTGTACACTATTCTCTGGGAATAGTGACACTATTTCCAAAAGTACGATGCAAATCAGAGATGGTCAGTCAGGAGGCTTCAGGTGATTTCACATGCCTTGACTCTACTGTATACCAGTGTAGAAAGTGAAACTGAGTGTGTTGAAAGAATTTGTTATGATTTGTATCAACCATGACTGTAGCAGTTGAAGACTTTAAAGTGCTTCGAATTGTAACCCAGTTAGAGTTACAGAACTTCACTTGTGAATATAAAATATTTTAAAATATCTAACTTCATTTATAATTCAAAGTAAACCTCCTTAAAAATATTATGAATATGGAATAGCCATTAAAATTCGTTAATAAATAACTAAGAAATAATATTGTATTTCACAATAGAACCAATCCTCTTTTAATTTGAGAACGTCAGCCAATTACGTTTAAGTCTCTCCTACTGAATATACCATATGCTTATGCTGCGAGGCCGCATTTTTCTCTTTTCCGTTGCAGTCACCAGTGCGAAGGTGCACTAGAGTTGGAGTGAGAACTATGCTTTGGATGTGTAAATAACACTGCTAAGTTAAACCTTGAATCCCTATTCTATTCTCTAGGAATTGAAAACCTAACGCCCATATAGCCATATCCACCGTTCGGTTTAATGAAAAAAGAATAAGTAGTATGATTGTTATGTTTTCATGAGGTACAGTGCAGAATGATTGTATATTTTAAGTATTTCGTGTTGTACTTAGGAGTGTATGTAATGTAGTTTGTTACAAATTATTTTATTACATGTATTTCAAATGAAAGTGGCGGCACCGCATTGTTAATCCCTTTACAGTCAACATACACCTTTACCACCAATCACACACTGGTGAGAAGCGGCAACCAATCGCGCACAGCATACTCTCAACTGGAGACCATAGCCCCCTGGGGGACTGAATGGGGTGCATGGAAGGGAAAGAGGACAACACCCAGGACAGAGCACCATCTGCCACTGGGTGGCAGAAACACAGCCATTCACATGCTCACACCAGGACAACCACCGAGCCACCATGTCGCCCAAATTATGTTATTATGCTATTAAATGGTACTTTACACACTCACACACTAGGGGCACTTTGGTGACACCAGTTAACCTCATATGCATGTCTTTGGACTGTGGGAGGAAACCCGGAGTACCTGGTGTAAACCCATGCGGACACGGGGAGGACATGCACAACTCCACGCAGAAAGGACCCAGACCCAGACCACTCAACCCAGGGATTGAACTCGGTACCTTCTTGATGTGAGGCAACAGTGCTACCCACCGAGTCACCATGCCGCCTCTATTTTAGATACAGAGAAGATGGGCATATAGCTAGTGTATGCAGCAAAACTCCTAATGCTAAATTAGTGAAGTGGAAGAAAAAGGAGCTGAGGGAGAAACAACACAAATGGGAGACTCAAGCTGAAACTTTAAATGAGTACCGTAAGTGTTCCTGCCAAGGGACAACCAGGAACACAAGTCCCAGTGCATCCCACTGCATATAAAAATCACATTGAAACAATTCATTCACATACCATTGGTAATTCACACACCCTTCCAAAATGGTTAATTGGTGTAAAATGTACCACACTAGTTAAAATTGCTGGGGAAGAATACAAGTGCCTTTTAGATACTGGTTCCCAGGTAATAACTATTCCAAAGTCTTTCTTTGATGCTAACTTGAGTGAACAGCCCATTAACACTAGGTTCACTGAAATTTCAGGATCCTGAGGACAGTACCCCTACTGAATTACAGGGACATCAGCCAACTTTTATTATGTAAATTAGTGAGAGAGGAGCATTGGGTTGCTGGTGGTAAACTTCAGCAGATTTTCACACAAGTCCTCAAAGTCAATAAAGAGAACCAAATTAAAGAAATGAGAAAAATATCAGAATTGGTATATTTATTGAGAAACGTGATCCAATATCACATATCTGTAAGTGGTGAAAGTATTTGAACCTTCACATTTAGTATCTGATGTGACCCCCATTGTGCTGCAATAATTGCAAGTAAACATTTCTGGTAATTGTTGATTAATCCTGCACACTGGCTTGGAGGAATTTTGCTCATTCCTTCAATGAATCTTCCATCACTGCTGTGGAGTCTTTGTCTATTCATGCAAGTGCAATTCCAAGAGTGGTTTGAGAAAAAAGCCATGCCCAATGGTGAGAATGGACCTGCCAAAGTTGCCGTTGTTGTTAAGATAGTGGAACCGTCTGGAATTACTTGAAGGAATTCTGTACAGACGATGACAAGAAAAGGAGCAGATACAATAGCAATTGGTATTACCAGGGAAGTTTCATCATCTAGTCCTAGAAGACCTACATGACAACATGGGACATATGGGAATAGAATGTACACTGGACCTTGTATTTTCTAGATTTTTCTGGCCTAGGATCGCTGTTGACGTTGAGAGAAAGGTCAAAACCAACCACAGTTGTGTGAGACAAAAACCTTACCTGAAAAGGCAGCACCTTTAGTCAGTATCACAGTTTCCAGACCTTTAGAGCTTGTTTGTATGGATTTCCTGAGCATTGAACTGATCAAAGTGGTACAGAAGATATTTTGGTGATCACTGATCACTTCCCCAAATATGCTATAGACGTGCCCACATCGAACCAAAAAGTACGTTCCATCACCAAATGTTTGCCGGAGAACTTTATTGTACACTATGGTTTTTCTGAACGCCTGCACAGTGATCAAGGACCAGACTTCCGATTGGATTGCCTTGATCAAGCAGAGCCTGCATGCTGCGTGCTTATAGTTTTATAGTTTATAGTTTTTAAACTGCTATAATTTCTCTTACTGTTATTATTTCTACTTTTATCAGTGTTTCTATAATCTGCTAATCTTTTCTTTACAGCGGATTCTCAAAGTTTCTTTCCTGTTTTCGATTGTTTGCCGGGATTTTTCCGTGTCGGCGTTTCTGAACTTTTCTGTTCTTAATTTTACATTTATAGGCTACATTTTACTATTTTTCCACCTTTTTTCCCTAATTCTTTCCACGATATAGTTTTATTGTATTTTCTTGTTTTGCAGCACTGTTTTTCGGTCTTGTCCTTTTGCTGTTAATTACCCACAGAAAACGAGCAGACGCCATCCACGTCGGATCTGCCTAAACAACCTCCACAAATCTCCGATAAGGTACAGTAATGGTTATCATGGCTACCATTCAGCTTATTCAGTGTGTGGAGTGCAGGATGTTTAGTTATTCTTCGTCCGTCGTTAGAACTGGTTTTATTTGTGAAAGGTGTATATTAGTTAGCTCTTTGACGGAGAAGATTACAGCGTTAGAGGTGCGCATCCAGACTTTAGAGAGGGATAGAGAGAGTGAGAGTAATGTGGTTTTTGTAGAGGAAAATCTGGATGCCCTAGGTGGAGTTAGAAATCCCCCAACTCTGGCATCAGAGCCCTCACAGTGGGGCGAATGGGTGACGACACGGCGACATAATTGCAGAGCTAAAGCTAATGCTAAGGCTCACTTTGACAATACAGAGCCAAGGCCAGGGAGCAGACAAACAGGCTAAACTGACCGTCTGCTGGCTGCATTGAGTCGTCACTAAGGTTCCACCATATTGAGAATGTGTCTGTTCCCCGAGCTAAACAAAAATGTAGAAATACTCAGAAAGTTTGTTTTAGTAACCTAATTAACATAGAATTACATCACAGTGAATACAACGCCAGCACCTTTGATCTGAAAGTAGGATTGTTAAATATTAGGTCTCTTACAACTAAAGCACTTATTGTTAATGAAACGATTACTGATCAGGAGTTTAATGTATTGTGTCTAGCAGAAACATGGATTAAACCAAATGAATATGTCGCATTAAATGAGGTTAGTCCTCCGGGGGAAAATTACATACATCAGCCTCGTCTAACTGGCAGAGGAGGAGGCATTGCAGTTATTTATAATGATAATTTAGCGTCTCACAAAAACATGGACATAGATTCAATGCATTTGAAGTTCTCTACACTAACATAACATGCGTAACCGCAAAAAATAAGTCTGTCAAGTTAATTCCTCTAATTATTATTTACAGACCCCCAGGGCCATATTCTGAATTTCTTTCTGAATTTGCGGATTTCATCTCGG
>JAOVVH010000002.1:24209374-24220339 GCA_028566435.1 Scorpiodoras heckelii
GAAGATAATGGATGGACGGATGGATTTTATGGCTGTGTGTGTGCAGCCTATTGCCCCAAATACACTCGGAAAACATGCAATAGGATGGAAATTCCTCATTACTATTGTCTTTTTCACTGGTCTATTTGGAAATGAAATGTGCTTTTGCAAATGAATGTTTGCATATGAATGAATGTAAGATAAGTGCCATTATTCGGCTCATAGTTGGTTGGGAAATGCCAGACCTGCCTCCAATTTCTTGTTGGAATGCATCCATGGCTAAAAACCCTAAACTAGACAGGACTTGATTGTGCACAGGGATGCTATTGCTGCATTTTTTTGGCCTCTCCAAAAATGGGCAGAGTGTCTGGCAGAGATGAACTAAAACGGCTCTGGGCAAACAAAATCATCTGATGAGCTGCTCAACACTATTAGCAAAGAGGACTGTGTGATCCTAAAATACATTCCCTACACAAAGGTGCATGTGTCTAATCTTCAAGCAAGGCAAGTTCAGCCATTGTCTGCAGTGTCACATTTAATCGTTAGACATTCCTTTCATGTGTTATTAATTTACACTTGGTCTGTGTCACCTGTCGGGGACCTGGTGATTGACAATAAACAGGAGCAGGAATTCATCCTAATCAGTGCACACGCATTTACACGCATCTTCCACAAGGGGTTCCTGCATACACATGGTCAGATTTTGTTGTAACTATACATATAAATGTTCACTCCGGCAAAACTGTGCGCAGAAACGTGTCCGCGTGGTGGATAAATGAGACCCCTGACCCTGCATTCACACTTTCAAGCAACAAAGCAACTCTTCATTTTTTAAATTATGTACATTTCCACAATTTTTCAGATTTTTTATGCAAATTAGTTATGACACTGTAATCAGCAAATCCAAACCACTGGCTTGATTAATTTCTCACTAATCATTTTTCTTTTTTTTTGCGTGTGGTTTCTTCACAGCCTGCAGTTTTCACTGGTTGATACACAAAAAATGGAAGATGGAGCTATGGTTTCATCTTATTCAGTCTTATAATGTATACCATTAAACATGTACAGAGACTTTACAAAGCTTGGATGGAAGTAGCAGAGAGTCTTTGTAGATGGTCCAGGTGGGGTTGCCTCCTTTGTCCGACAAAAACCCTGGACACTGTCATACTGACGACCGATGGACCACTTTGCCCACGAGCTAAAACACATCCGTTATACAGAAGTAAAAGAATTATGAAGGCTTTGTGTTTTGTAACGCAGGGTTGTGCATAGCCCTGAATATTTTATATCTTCATGAGAAGAAACAGCTACTTACCTGATTGCTTAGATACTTGCTTGCTTTTGCTCCCTCTTGGCTAAGCCAATAAGCAGGGGGATGACATTCGAACTGGATTTATAGACCAAATAGACTTAGACCAAATCCATTTTATTTACTTAGTATGCCTCAATCAGAGACTGAAATTACCCTTAGCTTATAGGAAAACATACTTATTATAGGCCTTATCTTACCTAAGTTATATTTGGCATTTCCCTTTGCTGCACCTATCAGTGGTCTCTGTTCTTCAGTGAATGACTTGAACTCAGTGCATAAAGTTCAATCTGACTTGAAGCTCAGACTTCACCCCTGCAACTGAGTCTTTTTCTTTTGTCTGACCAAACATCCTCCCTGTGACTGAACACTTGCTCAGCGTAGGCACTGCTGACTGCTATGGAAAAACACAAAAGCAACAACTTTCAACAGCTCAGTGGATTCCGCTGGCTTTCTGAAAAAATAGGCCCATTTCTGTCTGGGGTAAGGTCTTTTGGAATCAAAGACTTCATTCAGGATGACTACATCACCATCCAGCTTGTCTTCATCAACATCCAGGGCTAGTTTTTCCACTAAATGATCCAACTCAGACCACTGGAGTGACTGTCCTTCATCAAGGCTTAGACAGTCAATGTGTGCAAGAACCTGGTCCATGAAGTCAACTTTATCCTCAAGATATACTACTGCTTTCTCAAAAAAAAACTGTCTCCAGAACTGTTCCTCTTGCTGCAGTGAAAGAACCACATTTTCTGCATCAGTAGCACAACACACAAATGTGAAGACAATACCTGGAGAGTCATCCTTTCCAAGGGACACAAATTCAGGCTTTAAGGCTGGCCAACACTCTAAAATCCCCTGGATCGCTGGCAGCAAAGACGACCAGCGTGTGGAGACATGCATAAGAATCTTAAAGTATTTTGTTGAAGTGAATTCACAGAGCTCCTTTAGCAGTTCCACTGAATTCACTATACACCTTAAACACTCCACATCATACCCTGCAGAACTAAAGATGTGATTAGCTGTCTTCACAGTGTTATTTATGACGTGACACTTCATTGCCCTTCAGAATCTGTGGGTTAGCATCCTTGAGTTTCTGAAAAACTTGGTGAGTTGCACCGACTGTAATTAACTGATGCGTTATCTGCACCACAGGCACGAATCTGGTCGACTGAAAGTCCACTGTTTTAAGTGATGGACATTATTTCTTTAAACATGGCTTCTTCGGGGTCGCCATAAAAATCTAGTAATCCATTCTTCACACCCTCAGAGGAACAGAAATACTGGACTGTATATGGAAACCATTTTGTGTGGCCAGAATTGCAAAGTAATTGTTTCTGCAGCTCTGCTGCTAATCTCTCTTGACTAAATGGTGCCAACACATTCTCAACCAAGACCTCACTCCGAGTTCTGCCACAGGACATCTTAGTTACCATATAAGAGTGACTGAATTATTTTGAGCTGATCTTGTTCAGACAGTCTGTGGACAGGCAGCTGTGGTCGTGTCACACACCGTGATAAGCAGCTGTTAATTCAGTGACAGTAATTTTGTCCTCTTCAGAATCTTTCCTGAACACAGGAGGATGAAATTGCATAGTTTTTTTTGGGTGATTTGAATAAAGAAACGAGGACCCTCGGGCAGCTGCGTGACTGCCTGCCTGATGAAAAAACATCTGTAAAACATAATGCAGCAGACACAGCAAATAAATGATCTAGTTTATTGAAAACCGGGACTGACTATTAAAAAGAAAGACAATCCTGGGAAAACCGGAATACGTGGCAACCCTAAGTCCAGTTAACTTGCATTGCTAATCTGCTCAGAAAAAGGTGGTACAAAGCCTAGCATGTTACATGTAAATCAAACTATAATACATAAACCTTACAGTGGGATGTAGACTGTAAATTTTGGTTGTTACCATTTCTGATCTGGCTGAAGTAACCTGAGCCAGACTTGTTGACTTGTTGCTTGCTAGTGTGAACATATGTAGTGTGACTGGTACGATTCACTGGGCTTGTGATTGGCACTCTAGGTGAACTGCACTGCTCAGTGGCCCAACAGCAGCAGCTCAATGTCGGGGCTTGAACCCTCCGACCTTCTGATCAGCAACCCAGAGTCCAAACCTGCTGAGCCCTGACAGAATGATACGTAATGATACAGAATTCTGAAAGAGTGTAGTTTGTCTGTCATAACTGATGAGCAAATCTGTTCCTAGTCACGAGTAAGTACTGAACATGTCACTCAGTAGAGAACTTTTTTGCAGTAGGTGTAGGCAGCACTGGTGTAGGAGATGTTTTATTGAACTAATGGTGTTCTGACAGCGAGAAGAAAAGGCACAGAAGTGGGATAACAACCAGACAATGTAGTTTTTGACAGATGATTCATGCTGAACCAGGTTTAGATGGTGGGATGATTTCTATCCTCCTGGAATTGTTTTAATTGTTTCTTGGTTTTCATGATGCTATTTGTTTGAGCATGTTCTCAAACAACCTCCGGACTCCATTTAGGGGTTTCCCCTTAAATAATAGGGAATATTGTGTGCAGATTCATGACGTAAATTCCCAATTAAGTCCATTTCATTTCCACCACAGATTGTGGAAAATGTGTGAAAATGCATGCAAGGAGCTGTGAAGTGATTTATATGTGAAAGAGCTAAATATAAGATAAACAGGATTTCATTAATTTTGCTCTTTAAGTGTTCTTTAAATAATCTATAATGCGTTTAATTGGCTTTTTGGTGTTTGTTTTGTTATTTTTCGTCCTTTCCTCTGAGCCGTGGGTGGGTGTTAAAGCAGAACAGCTGATGTGCACATTAGCAAAATGAACTCAGGAGACTTTCCACAATAGGATTTATGGGTTACAGCTTCAGTTTAAGTGAAGCTATTTGTGTGTGGGTGAGTGATATTATGGTGGCTTTGAGAATTTGCAGGATAAACAGCTGAAGAAGGATTCACAACCACCTGTGCTTTCACTTAGGTACAGTCAGTATATTATTTCCTGTCTTACTACAAACCTATACAGCTGGCCAACTTTATGACAAGTTCTGGATCTATCCTGTAATAATTTAATAACTCGGGCCATAAAGTTAGGACAGTTTTGACAGTTTTCTGAGTGACAGGAAAACTAGAAAACTCTGAGTTGATCTGGTATTAACAGACATTTGGATGTTATCAAATCAGATCTTGGCATGAAGGAAATGTATGATGGGATATAAACAGATCACATTAGATTTGATCACAGAAAAACTCCAAAGTAAAGGTCAGATGCCTTTTAGAAATGAAGAGAAATAATCTAACTTGACTGGCTATCCACAGCAGCAGACACTCTTTACATGAATGAACAATCCAGAGTGTGATGAACTGAGCTTCTCCAAAATCACTTTCTTCCTTTATTTGTTCAAATCAATGCGAGCTTCATCAGCGCTCAACCTCTGGAGTAATCCCCAGGTGTGAATATGAAATGACTGAGAGCTACCAGATACAAAAGCATGTCCGAAAGTGAAAGAATGAAGCTTGAGACATCCATGTTATGTCATCTGGTACTCTGGCTTTGGTCATTTCTGCTTAGCAATGCATTAGCATAGGACACTATTGCTTAGATTGGGAGTCAACTCACAATAAAAGCTAACAGAGACTTTAATTGCTTTTGGGTTAAACAGAGCTCAAATGAACTCAGCAGGAGTTCAACTAACACCAAGATTACAGTGAATCCCTTCCTCATAAAGCAAGGCGTAGTCACGGGAAACCACTGGTGAAGCAATATTTCTTCTTTTTCTTTAGAAACATCATAAAATGACAATTTTAACAAGAGTCAGGTGGAGGTACCATCCTAGTTTGTTTCTCAGGTTCCTATCTGCATGGAGTTTCACAAGTGTTCGCTTGGTTTGCATGGGTTTCCTCTGGGTTTTCCAGTTTTCTCCCAGCTCCCACCTACCGGTAATTGGATTCACTACATGAAACGGCCCCGAGGTATAAATATGTGTCTGTAGAGCCCTGTGATAGACTCGGGTCCCATCCGGGGTGTATTCCTGCCTCACTCTCTTACCCTGCACAGGACCAGGATAAAGAGGACACTGAAGATAAAGTCAGGTCCATAAATATTTGGACACCGACAACGTCCAATATACTGGAGTAGGTAAATAAAATAGCAAGAACTTTGTCAGTATCCAAATATTTATGGACCTGACTGTAAATGATGAATGAAAATTGTTGGGAACAGGTATTTAATAAAATAATATAACTAAATTAATACCGCCTGTAATATCTAAATACAAATGACCACAATACACAAAAAAGTGCTGAAAAAAGAAATGTTTATATACAGTATATCTTCTCTATAGACTATTATATATCATGTATTTGTAAAAGCATAACTTCTTGTTTTTCTAGACTATTCCAGATTACTGTTTTCCAACATCTCACAAATCCTCCTGTTTTTTTTTTTTTGGTGAGGCTCTTAGCATCTGTAATTGCTTATAGATACAGGACAAATATTTTCTTAGGGATGAACCATAGACTATAAGACATGCATAATAAATAAATCTACAGCGTAACATCTACAGTGTGGCAGAACCTGTGTCATGGTCATTCAACTGTACAAAAATGTCAAACATCATGAGTTATGACAGTGTTTTGTATTTGAATACAACAAAATAAAGATTCTAGAGAAAATGTTCTACCATTGCTCATGCCAGATACACCAACGCTCCTCAGTTAGAGCTCAGCTTGGAAGTGTCAGTAGCATCTCTTGAACTTGATAAGCTTGTGGAAGGCCTGCTTGAACTCATCGTTGAAGGCTGTGTAGATCACAGGGTTGATAAGTGAGTTGAGATAGCCGAGCCAGGTGAAGAAGTCAAACAGCACTGGGTGGAACCAGCACTCCTTACAGATAGCCATGACCAGTGTTCCTACAAAGAAGGGCAGCCAGCAGATGATAAAGGCTCCTAAGATGATGCCGAGCGTCTTTGTGGCTTTCTTTTCTCTCGCCGCACACAAACGTTTTCGCTCCAGGATGCTATCTGCTAGCTTCACCTTAACGCTGTTTGTGAAATTTGGAAACCCTCCTCCACTTCCTGCTCCTCCTAAGTGAAGATGCCCCTCCTGGTTGCTCGAGGAGTTGAGTGAACAGAGGGATGAGCCAGCTGATGTTTCGATGAGCTGAGCCGTAGTGAATCGTTTTGCCCTTGACGCTGGTGTCTTGAAGATCCGACTGCGGGCAGCCACGTAGATTCGCCCATAAAGGATGATGAGGAGGATGGTGGGCACATAAAAGGCGCCAAAAGTGGAGTAGAGTGTGTAGGAGATCTGGTCTGTGTTTACCAGACATTCGGTTAACTCCTCTTGAGCCTTGGCTTGCCTCCAGAAGAGCGGAGGCATAGAGATGGAGATGGAGATCACCCACACGATTGCAATCATGAGCGCGGCCCGTCTGGTCGTTCGCCTCTTGGAGTACTCCAGTGCATCTGTAATGGCCCAGTACCGGTCCAGTGCAATCACACACAGGTGCAGGATGGAAGCTGTGCAGAAGGTGATATCTGATGAGAGCCAGATGTCACAAACCACCTGCCCAAGTGTCCACGTCTTGCTCACTGTGTACAAGATGCTGATAGGCATTACCAGGATGGACACAAGTAGGTCTGTTAGGGCCAGAGATCCAATAAGGAAGTTAGCAGGTGTGTGTAGTTTGCGTGTCAGGAAAATGGTGGCAATGACAAAACCATTGGAAAGCATCGTAGCCAAAGTTACTATGGCCAGTATGATCGAGAGAGAGATCTGGAGGCCTAGTCGCGTCGCTTCGTCCCAGGGATCTGAAGGGTCCGAGCTGCTCGTGTTATTAAAGAGGAAAAGCTCAGCAGTGGTGTTGTACTCATCCATCATGCCTCTGTGCTGCTGCTCATAGTTACGCCGTCAAGAGAAATGCAGGGTTTGCAATAATTTAACAGTTACATAAGCCATTATAAAACAAGTTTTCCCCAATAAGAGTGATTGTTACCATCAATCTATCTTGGTTCAGCTGGGTTCTTTGCACATATCTCAGATGTCAGGACTAATTTTAGGTGCCCATTAAAGTCTAAAAAAGAAGCTATGGCTATATTTAAAAATCTGCACACAATACCAGACAACTTACATGCAGTATTTTTCTGACACTGTTCATACTTCAGTCTCTTCTCCTCCTGTTTACTCTGAACATATGGAATCAACCCAGTATTTTGGTGGTTGTTCAGATGAATAGTTCTATCGTTCCCCCTAAATACTATGGAAACTCCTTCACTTTGCTCAGATAGATGAATAGAAGAGTCTCTCCAGTGAAGAAGAGCTAAGAATTAAGAAGAAGAAGCTGGTTTTAATCCTGATAAACAGAATTCACAAGCACAAGGAAACGTCTTGTCTTCAGTGAAGATCTGGAAAAGAGTGAGAAAGAAAGAGAGAAAAATATCATTCAGGATGTGAAGGCATGAATAAACAAGCCCACTGCAGGTCACATAGCACAAGCTCCTATATTTCTGTAATGTGTGTTTCACAGCACAGAAATAAAACCCGATTACATCACCCAAGATAGAGATACACTGAGGAGCTAGACAAGCAAACACTTTAAGTGCAAATTGTGTGTGTGTTATTACTGTTGTTATTATGGATCAGAGGAAACACAGACACAGACACCTTCATACACACATTGTAATGCATTGATCTTGTAATGAACGATGAAACCTTGAAATGCTTAAAATGGTTTGGATGTATTGTGTCTGTACCCTCAACAAAATGTTTGGTTAACATTTTGGATAAAAGCTGTTTTGTCTTCTTGCATTGCATGTAAATAATTTATTTGAGTTTTAGTCTGTTATAAACAGCGGAGTATTACAGTTTTGGGATGTGTTGCTCTGCATTTTACTCAGTTTCATTTCTGGTTCCAGGTTAATAAGCACAGCCGATTAGAAAAAAAGTAATCCATCAGGAGCAAAAGCTAATCTGTTTCTATTGCCAGAGTGCCTCCTGTCATCAGTACGTACATGAAGCACATTATGCTTTAATGTACATATCAGTGCACAGACCACTGAATCTGCTGGGTAACTATGAAGAAAACTTGTTAGCAGACATTTTCCAGCCATAAAGCAGCTCTAGTGCAAGTGTTTGGTCCAAAATCACCAGTTTCACATGACAGTCTGTAGACATAATGGCACCACAGAACAGCAATAGCTTTTAGGAACAGATTGTGCAATTTTTGGCTTGAAACAGAAAGACAAATTAAAACAGGGAAGAAATAAGGGAAACAGGGAAAGGTCAAAACCAGGAAGTACAAATTGTAAAACAAGCCTCAGAAATAACACGACAAAAGCAGGACAAGATTTGAAACAAGGAAACACGGAGTTTATGCAAACGCGGACTTGTCAAGAACTAACACAGAGCAGATGAACACAATAAGGCAACAGACAAATGACAGGATCGGGGTGTAGACAGAACTGGAACAGAAACCAAAGCAAACAAAAGCACATGGTGTTTGTCACTTTACATAAACACACACACACACACACACACACACACACACACACACACACACACACACACACCTGTTCTTGATGATAACCCCTTTAACCTTTTCATCCTTCAGATCTATGATGGTTTATATTACATTAACAGCAGCCATACAAACACAGCAATCAGTACATCATGCAGTTTAGCACAACAGCAATATACAAGGTCACAATCTAATTAGAATAATGTATGTAAAGTGACAGTTTGGAACTTGTTGACGAAAGTTTCTTTAGTAAAGTTGGTGAGTGAAACGCTGGTGATACAGAGACCCACAGGGAGAGAGAGACAGTGAGAACACACAGTTCATTCCCATTCACCCGAACGCACGGCTGCCACCTGTTCCCCATCACACTGTGCCCTGGGTGATGTGCGCAGCATTGTATAGGAGTGTGTGTGTGTGTGTGTGTGTGTGTGTGTGTGTGTGTGTGTGTGTGTGTGTGTGTGTGTGTGTACACGTTCCTGCTGGCTGGCAAGCTCAAATACAAGGGACTTGACAGTGACAGCCCCTCTCCCCCTGTATGAATAATAACCTTATAAGATGAGGCTGGCTGCCTTTACAGACGAGAGTATAGGAATGCATTATTAAAACCTTACATATAGCCAAGAAAGAATGTGTGATTAGTTTAATACACAAGTATTCATCAACCACATCATCTGTATACACTATATCACATGGGTGGATGGAATGCAATGTCCAATTGTGTGAAATATACAATTAAATCAGCAAAAATATCTGAAAGGGTACACTTATCAGTACCTGATTTTAACTTTAGGAGTGTGAGGCCATGCCTCCTTGTTTGGGACTTACACACAAAGCCTACATTTTTTCATCAAACGCACCTCTTTGAATAGAAGTAATGGATACGTGTCATGCAACGCAGTGAGAGATGGATGCAAATGTACTTTCTAAATTTATTATAAAACTGGTAAACAAAGAAAAGGAAACAAAATCACAAACAGGAATGGGTAAAAGATCAGACGACCAGCAGTAAGTCATTTAGTACTTTAACCAGCGCTGTCTCTGTGCTATGATGAGGCCGAAATCCTGACTGGTAGATTTCATGAATGTTATTCCTGTGTAGGTTTGAGCAGAACTGCTGTGCTACAACTTTTTCTAGGATCTTGGAAATAAACGGGAGGTTTAATATTGGCCTATAGTTGGACAGCTGACATGGGTCAAGGTCAGGTTTTTTAATCAAAGGTTTGATAACTGCTTGTTTAAAGTATTTAGGTACATAACCAATGCTAAGTGAAGAGTTAATTATTTTTAAAAGAGGTTTGGTTGTTTGAAGAATCTTGTAGGTAAAGGATCTAGTACACAAGTTGATGATTTTGCTGAGGAGATTAGTGAAATTACCCTCAAAGGGGAATAAAACTTTTGAATCCCTGATCTGATATGATTATACTGTCATCTACATGGTTTATCAGAATGTTTGACTTTAAGGTTGTATGAATTTTCTGCCTGATATTTTCTATTCTGTCATTAACCCTAACCCTAAGTACTAAAAGTAATGGGTATAGAGCCCACACCTCCTTTACTAGAAGTCATTGGCACAGAGGCCACGCCTCCTTTTATAGCAGTCTGAAAACATGGGTCAACCTCTCTGGTATAGTTATTGACTGGTTTAAGTCCTACCAACTGGTTGTGATTACTACATCACATTGGGATTCTTTGCATTGAAGCATCATTCTCTATCGTATGGTGTCCCCAAGGCTCTTTACTGGGTCCTTGTGCTTTTTAATCTTCTCCCACTAGGCAGCATAATATAAAGACATGACATCTGCTTTCACCAGTATTCTGATAATATTCAGATATATGTGTCAGTAAGCAGTGGTGGAAAGTAACGAAGTAAATGTACTTCGTTACTGTACTTAAGTAGTTTTTTTGAGTATCTGTACTTGACTTGAGTATTTTCATTTTGGGAGACTTTTACTTTTACTTCGCTACTTTTCAAGTCAGATATTTAACTTTTTACTCCACTACATTATGAGAAATCTGTCGTTACTTTTGTCTCGTGCGTGCATAAAAAATTTTACATTTCAAAACGAAAGACGCGCGTCATCACACCAATCAGATTACAGCGCGTAATCACACCAATCAGGTTACAGCACGTAATCACACCAATCAGGTTACAGCGCGTCATCACACCAAT
>JAOVVH010000002.1:24258695-24270027 GCA_028566435.1 Scorpiodoras heckelii
CAGGAGTGTTTATAAATGTATAAAAGTTAAAGTAGTTCATTACACATTCATTAAAACTCTGATTTATTTTCCAACCTTCAGAAACTTCAAACAGAGCCGCACGACTCCCGTGATGCCACACGAACCCGCCCCTTTTCCGCGATTTCAACCAATCACATTTCAGTTCCGGGTAACGCCGAATGCTGATTGGCTCGAGCCTCTTGAGGCGCAGTATTCAAATTGAACTAACTGTCCGCTCGCCTGCGCTTGTTTCCGTTCAGAGGAGTGAAGTGAAGTTCAGCGACTCTTTAATCTTTAATCTTTAATCTTTAATCTTTAATCAGTTCACTAAATAAACCGTGTATCGTCTTTACCTTCACTCCGTGCGGGACCCCGGCGGTGCTCTGATCAGCGCTGGTGAGTTTAACAGATAGTTTTAACAGATAATTTATAATCGGTGTTTAAATGAACTGAGTGAGTTTGTTTATGGCGCCAGAAGCGGTGAGTTAACTGTAGTTTATAGTTACAGATCTTCTGCTGGTTAGTGTTGTGACTTTAGTTATAGAGTTAGTTCGCTAATCTCTTTAGTTAGACTAGTTATTATTGTAGTAATCAGGTTATAGCTAGTCAGAGGTTTTGAACCATTTAACTAGCATTAGCTAAGCTAGTTTATCTCATTAAGGATAATAAAGTCAGCCTTTGTAACAGAAACACTTCATTATCTTTAAACACTGAGACAGAAGAACACCAGGGACGGGAATCACCGAGCTGGAGCAGGTTCCTGATCATGTCTAATCTAATCCCGAGCACCAAAAAGGAGGAGAAGGGCCGAAACATCCAGGTGGTGGTGAGATGCAGGTACTTCCGGTTTGTTTACTCAGAGTGTTTATGGTGAAGGTTAATGAGGATGTGTGTTAAGTGTACAGTATAAACATCCTTGTTTTCACGTTATGGATATTTATATATAGAAGATGTTTATTGTAAAACTTTGTTGTAGTCTTCTGTGTTTATCATGGATGTTTATTGCCCATGTTTATTATAAAGGATGTTTATTGTGAGTGTTTTGTCTTCCAGGCCCTTCAATGCCGTGGAGCGGAAGTCGAACTCCCACGGCGTGCTGGATTGTGACTCCAACAGGAAAGAGGTGATGGTCCGAACTGGGAGTGTTGCGGACAAAACCTCCAGGAAAACGTACACCTTTGACATGGTGCGTGTGTTGGACTGGACTCCTGATTCTTCACTAATGTTTTTATTCATGTGTGTATGTGTTACTGATGCAAGCCTCCTGCATCCTAACAACCTTTACCTGATCCCTTAATTAATAATCAGACTGACAGCTTAGACATCAGCTTTAACACCTGGATCAGGACGGAGTAAAGCGACCGAATGAAACTCTTATACGGTGTGTAAATGTCATTTTAATAAGCTGATGATGAAACCGTGATGGCTGTTTATTTGCACGTTATCCTATCACAATCCTATCCAGAGTGAAGTGAGTCTGTGGAGCGAGGTTTAGTCTCGGAGTGTGAACCTGATCATCAGCCTTTATATAGTGTCTCTTATTATAATAATAATGCTGTTTGTGGTGTTAATGAGGTTTTATTTAAGGTTGTTTATCATTTTTTTAACTAGGCAGCAAGAGAAAGAGTTTGTGACTGCAGTAAAGCTGCTCAGTGTTTCATATTTGCCTGAAATTCAGGATTATAAAAAGCTCAGATTGTTAAAAATTGATATAAAATACACCCGTTATCTACCGCAGTGTCCTCACTGATCTCCTAAAGCATTAAAGATCATTGTACTTTAACTTTATCTTTTTCTAAATGTTTTACGTCCCTGCGCTCAGTATGGATATCACAAGCTACATGATGCATAGATTTTAGATTAAAGCTGCAACATTAGGATATAATAATGTTTTTTACAGTGCCATAATTACATGAATATATTCAGGTATTACTTAATAAATATTTATTCGTGGTCTGATTAATAAAATGGACTGAAACGGTATCTTGTGTATGTTCCTTGGGGAGGAGAAACTCAACCTTTTCTGTCGGACTGTTCCTTTAAGACGGTTCTGATTTCCTTGAGTTTATTATAATAATGTAAAGCATCAACAGAACCAAATGAAACCAACACACCTCAACCTTAACACTCCTGCTTAGTAAATAAAGTGTGTAGAAGGGACGTTGTGACGCACACTGTGACGTGGTCGGATTAACGTGTATGCTGTATGTCTCGCCCACGTGCAGGTCTTTGGTCCGTCTGCGAAGCAGATAGATGTGTACAGGAGCGTGGTGTGTCCCATACTGGATGAAGTCATCATGGGATATAACTGCACCATTTTTGCGTGAGTGAACCTTCAAAACCTTAAAAAAAAATCATCTTTAAGCTCTGTGTGGAATCTGATGGGTTTTATTTGTTCTTTCTTTTTAAGCTATGGACAAACAGGCACAGGGAAGACCTTCACAATGGAGGGAGAAAGATCACCTAATGAGGAATTCACCTGGGAGGAGGTAAAATAAGGATATGGAGACTGTAGATTAACTTCATGATGATGATGATCATGATGATGATGCATGTTGCGTTTTGCCTTCCAGGATCCTCTGGCTGGTATCATCCCTCGTACTCTTCACCAGATCTTTGAGAAGCTGACCACTAACGGCACAGAGTTCTCAGTGAAGGTTTCCCTGTTGGAGATCTATAACGAAGAGCTGTTCGACCTGCTCAGCCCGTCACCTGATGTCACGGAGAGACTACAGCTGTTTGACGACCCCAGAAACAAGGTCTGTATCAAGACCACGCTCGATCAACATTGTTGATGCGGGAACGTATTATGTTCTTTTAACGTCTGACTGTCTCCCCGTCCCGTCCCACTCTTTCTGTCTATCTCAGAGAGCTGTTATCGTTAAGGGACTGGAGGAGATAACGGTGCATAACAAGAACGAGGTCTATCAGATCCTTGAGAGAGGAGCGGCCAAGAGGAAGACTGCATCCACACTGATGAACGCATACTCCAGGTAGGAAAGCAGTCTGCATCAGCATATGTTCACCTGATGTTCTTTTGGACTTATGGAGATCGCTGGAAATTCCAGGAGAGTTTGGTTTCTTAAGAGTTTATTAGAGAGATTTGTTAAACCGGTGCCCTTTATACCTTTCCCTCCAGTCGGTCCCACTCAGTGTTCTCCGTCACCATTCACATGAAGGAGATCACGCTGGAGGGAGAGGAACTGGTGAAGATCGGAAAGCTGAACCTGGTCAGGCTCGATGTTTTTTAGTAATAACAAATGTCCAAAATAATCATGAATATTCCAAAGGTAAAGCACACGTTCTGTGTTGGTGTACACTATAATGAAGAAGAGCTTACCTTTGTTCAGGTGGATCTCGCGGGCAGCGAGAACATCGGCCGCTCTGGAGCAGTGGATAAGCGTGCCCGTGAGGCAGGAAACATTAACCAGTCACTGCTGACGCTGGGCCGCGTGATCACAGCTCTGGTAGAACGTGGCCCCCACGTGCCGTACCGTGAGTCCAAACTCACCCGTATCCTCCAGGACTCTCTGGGTGGACGCACCAAGACCTCCATCATTGCCACGGTCTCTCCAGCTTCCATCAACTTAGAGGTGAGTTTGAGCTCAGGTCCTGGTTCTCAGACGTGCTACTTAAAGTGCTGCAGCAGTTCTTTTGTGACGGTTTGTAAAGTTGTTTTGGGACGATGTTCATTCTTAAAAGTGTTTTAGAAATGGAATTGAATTGAATTCTGTAAGGAGTAAAACACTTAGGGGCGTGCAGGTATTGGAAAATAAATAACGACAGGATGGTGAAAAGGGGCCCTCTGCAGAGTGTAGGTTATGGTATGGTTATGGCACGTCGTACATGGTGTATGTTAATAGTTGTGGTTCCTGCTACACTTGTGTTTTTATAGCAGATATAAGCAGTCGTTTACTGTAAATAAAGTATTAGAGCGAGTACATTAATGTAAACCTGTAAATATAAATTAATCAACACCTCCTGACTAATCAGAATTGAGACTGACAGCTCTGTGTCTGGTGTAAAGAACAGAACGTGATGTGTATCAGTCTATCATTTCTAAATGGCTTTTTGAGAAACTGAAAGAAAAGTCAGTTTAATTGCATAAATGTCTTCCGAGAATGTTTTCTGCTTAAAAAATTGCAGCTAGTTATACTGGATGTTTTATATTGAGTGTAGATGTTTGAAGAAGATTGTAGTTTTGTAAATTTCTAACCTGCCAGCTTTAATTCAAAGGTCTTCTAAAAAACTTCAGCATGCTCCTGAGCTCCTGCTCGTATCTGATCCTAAATGTCTTCTTGGTCACTGTAATGTAGGAGACTCTGAGTACTCTGGATTACGCGAACAGGGCAAAGAACATCATGAACAAGCCTGAAGTGAACCAGAAACTCACCAAGAGAACCCTAATCAAGGCAAGTCCTATCATACACGTGTGTTTAATCTAAACCCTACAGGACAGTGGAGACGTTCGTGTGCTTATCTTCTGCTTATTAGGGTTAGTGAGTGCTTATGCATTAGATATTAAGTAAATTTATTGAAAAGGTGGCCTGTGGTTTAATCCAGCATAGAAGGCTTATTGAGGTTTTGTTTTGTTTTGAATCCAGGAGTACACGGAGGAGATCGAGCGTCTGAAGCGGGATCTGGCTGCCACACGTGAGAAGCATGGCGTGTATCTGTCATCTGAGAACTACGAGTGAGCGTTCACTTCTCTGGCTTACTGAATGTACTGGATCAGGAACTTGCTGCTTTCTAATATCCTACATTCTGATTAGTACTCTTACCAGAAGATTAGTCCTAATAGTAGACCTTGGTATTAATCAGTGTAATAAACTTCCAGCACTGAGTGAGTGGAGTTGTTGCTGATTGTTGTGTATTTCGTAGGAGTATGAACAGTAAACTGGTGAGTCAGGAAGAGCAGATCACCGAGTATACAGAGAGGATCGCAGCAGTGGAGGAGGAACTCAAGAGGGCGAGTCTTTTACACTTCTGCTTTTGTGCGTGTGACTGCGTGTGAACACGTGTCCGGCATGTTAATGGTCCCTTTGTTTCCTGATAATGGTTCGTGATGTATACATTTTCCCCGTTATGTCTTAATGGTTTGGATTTTCAAGACATGTTTAAAACTCTATCAGAAAACTTTCCTTGCTGTTTAATTAATCCTAGTTAAAGAACTACCCCAACCCTTCACCAACACTACTACATGAATGACCCAGGGTTACTGCAGACTAGCTGCTACTCTAGACTTACACCTGTGGGATGTTTATGGACGAGTGCAAGATGGTGTCCACGGTGCCAAAAAGCTCTACAATGCTCATTTTGACTTCATCGGGACTTGGAGTAACTGCAGAAGCAGCCATAGTGAAGAATTCAGAATTGGTTTTTGAAGCACTTAAAAGCTCATAGAGTCTCATAAATCTCTAACGTAGGTGATGGAGCTGTTCACGGACAGTAAACAGAAGCTTGAAGAGTGCAGCGAGGACCTGCAGGACAAGAACCAGCAGCTGGAGGAGGCTCACAAGGACCTGAAGGAGACCAGGCAGAGGCTCACACAGGAGGAGTTCATCACCACTCAGCTACAGACCACCGAGAGGCAGCTGTACGACACGGCAGGAGAGGTGCGATTCTGTAAAACTGCACCAGTCCTGGCGAGCACGGGCTTTTTATGCAAGACGTTGGTGCTAATGATGACTTGTGATTGTGCTGCAGCTGCTGAGCACGGCGGAGGTGAGCACGGCGGACGTGGGAGGCCTCCATGCTAAGCTGCAGCGGGTGCAGGCCGTGGAACAGCACAACACCGTGGCTCAGAGTGACTTCGCCCAGCGCGTGGAGCAGACCTGCAGCAGCATGCAGAGTGCACTGCAGGAGCACAGCCTCAAGCATGTCACCATGCTGGATCACTACCGCAATGCCACCGGTGAGAAGCTCACACTCCTCAGGTCTGACCGAGACCAGATACCAACCGTTTACTTTACTGTTAGGGCTTCATGCAGCGTATTGAACTGTACAGACTCACTAAGAACTGTGTGTGTGTTTTTAGCGGAGCTGCTGGGAGGAACAGGGCGTGTGTGTGAGGAGGCTGTGGGCTCCGTGCTGCGTTCCTACACTGCTGTCCGGGACGCGGTGCAGGAAGGCGTGGACATGTGTAAAGCCAAGCTGCTGCAGCAGGAGGAGCTCTCACAGGCGAGCCGAGACGCCATGCTGCAGATGCTGGTGAGAGAATTTCACAGGATGTGTCTGGAACATGAACGTATTCCCCAAAGCTGTTCTAACAGAGGGTTTGATTGTTTCCCCACAGGACCAGCATAAACATCATCTCGAAGATGTTCTAATTGCAAAAGCGATGCCTGCTGTCGGATCAGTTATGGCCATAAACGAAAGCTTGAAACAGATACTGCAGAGATACAGTGCACCGGTTGGACAGGTGAGTTCTGGACTTCCACAGGGTTCCTCTGTCATGACTTGACTTGAGAAATGGGATCAATCTGTAATTGTCTATAGCAGGCACTCAAACAGGGCAGAAACATTGGACATAATTTAAGCCAAGTAATGAATGGATTAAAACTGTTATTTAAATGATTGATATGGTGAAGGGAACATCAATTTAACGTCTATAGAAGGAGACTCCAGTGTCAGTATGTTGTTCAGCTCAGTAGTTTTGCCAGCATGGGAACATTTTGTGCTTTATGGCTTTCCTGTTATTTAAAAATTTCTCCGAGAACAAAAAGAGTGGCTGCTGTAATTTAGGTAATAACAGGAACTACCTTGTTCTGTGAATATCCCACATTTGAATATAACTATAAACAAATACACATGATGTACATTCTTCAATTCTTTGATTTCAATATTTGGCAAGTTGCTAAGAGAAATAAACCCTTCAGTACACACTGTTATTGGAAAATAATCAGCTTCAGGGTAGTAACAGTAGCTCTGCTTTGCTTTGAGCCGCATCACACTACACTATGGCTGATTTATTTTTCTATTAAAGCACAACCCATAGTGTATTTATCACATATTCAACACACACAGTCTCCTAATTATGGACAAAATGGAAAAATGTTTTCTAGTCTGTTCTTTTTGTCTAGTCACAGGACTTCCTGAACTGCTGCTCCAACACATCCTCTAATATCTATATATAATAGGGTAGACTCTAATATCTTAAATAATGTGTAGGAGTGCGTCATGGTGGTGATCTTTCTTTTCTTCTCTCAGCTGGAGGAGATGAAGGCAGAGATGGCTGCGTTTTTCAGTGGCCATGTGGAGGCGCTAGTGAGCATGCGGGAGTCGGCTGTACAGGGCTTCACTTCCCTCCAGGCTGAACACATCAGACTGAAGGAGCAGATCAGCCAGGCCAGCCGCCAACACACAACGGTACGTCTGTTAAACAAAGACAAACGCTGAATATTTAAGTGGGCAAATGGCACCTGCAGTTCTAGGAGTGTCAGTCACTGTAGCATCACAAGAGCAATTCTACTTCATGACACCATTCCATTGTTGATTACTTTTCTACAACAACATGGCCCCAGGTTTTTCATAGAAAAAAGCGTATTAACAGGAAGTGCTGTGAGGTCAGAGGTCAGACTAATTAAAGGTAAATGCATTAGAGATACGGTGTATACACACAGTCTGTATAATCACACATGCACCAAGTAGAACAATCGTAAATAAGTTTACATAGAGCAGTCTGCTGTTATGTCGCCTTGTCCGTTACGGATCGTGACCACCTGCTTGTCTCTGTTCTGCAGCGTGTAGCGCAGCTCCTCCGCTGTGTCCAGGATCAGATGAACCTCCTGGCCTTGGAAACTCAGTCTGACTTTGAGGGGCTTCAGGAGGCATCAGGTGCACAAGAAGCTCCAATGGAGACTCTGAAAGACGCAATACAGAGGTGAGAACGGAGCGTTCGGGTTAATGGTTACTGTAATGCTTGTTCTTTAGGATTCTAAAGAAGTCCGATTTAACCCGAGGAGCTTCTTGACTTCTCTATCATTTAAACATCCTTTTCTTCATTACTCTTATTTATAATTTGGTAAAAGGTCATCTAAACATTAAGGAGTTTCTTCTTTTGTTTAGCAAATGCTCCGTGGCTGAACAGGAGAGCACGTCAGTTGGGACTCGTCTCACTTCGTGTACGGATGGAGTGATAAAGGAGATGAGTGGAGTGACGGAGGAAGGACGCACAGTGTTGGAGGAAGGTGCTGGTTTCTGTGGCTTCCTGCAGAGCTCTCTGGAGTCCTTCACTAACTCGAGCCTCCAGTGGTGTGATGCAAACAGAGACCTGATTGAGAGACGAGCTGAGGAACAGATGACCCTCACAGAGGAGAACAAAGCTGCAGTGCATGAGCTTCTGAAGGTACGATAGGAAGTGAGCGGTGTGTCTCATTCCTGGTGATGCTAAAGCACTTCCTGTATTCCTGTTATACAGTGAGATCTTTTTCTCTCTATTTTTGTCAGTGGAGTCCTAATTAATGTAAATGTAATGCTCATAGGATGTTAGGATGACTCCGCCCACATCCACAGGGCACGAGGGCTCGCTGAATGGTTTAATGAAAATAAAAATGTTTGAATCATGTGCTGTGGCCTTCACACTCATCAGATCTCAACCCAGTCAGACAGCTATGAGAAATTTTGGAGCTGTGTGTTAGACGGTGCTGTCAATCATCCTCATGAAAACAACTGATGTGAAAATCTTTAGGAGGAGCAGAGATCATCAGTACAGCTGAATTTAATCTATACTGAGACTCATTGAAGCTGTTCTGGTGGATTGTGGCCCAGGCCAATGGCTTCCTTCTACACTTTATACATTGGGTTTTCCTTTAATTTGTCGCCTGTTTATCTGTCTGTCTGATGTTTTTTGTTTTGTCCCTATGACATTAATCATGATGAAACTTGATGTGTTCTTTTTATTTCGTATTCACTGAGTGACTTCACTTAAACTAAAAATGATGGGGGAAAATGAAGGTGTTTGAGGGTGTGCAGATGTAGAGTAACATCTGATCTTCTGCAGTGTGTAGAGGAGCGCGGGCAGGCCGCAGTAGAGGAGAGCCGAACTCGTCTGGCACCGGTGCAGCAGGAAATGGAAGGGCTCCTGAAGGGCGTGGAGGCACAGACGAGTGAAGACCAGGCCATCCTGCAGCATCACAGAGAAGAGCTCTCGGCTCTCAACACACAGACCCTGAACGTGGTCAACAACTTCCTCAGTAATGAACTCCAACAGGACCTGCCTACAGGTGATCATATAGATGGGAATAGTGCTCAGTTTTTAATGGACTGAAAGACGATAATGTCTTCGTGCTCAGGTGATTTTTGTGATTTCTTTGCACACTTGGCAATGCTGTGTTTACCTTTCACAAAGTGTGTTTTCATGCTTGGCCCCTTTCAGCCCTCAAAATGAACTGAGTGATTATTCAGCATTTTTTGCACATATCTGATCCCTCCAAACAAACTCGGACCCCTCAGAAGTGAACTGTGGCCACCTCTGGATTGTTTCAAGTCCATGTTGCGGTTCACTTAACTTCTGCATTGTGAACCAAAGCCTGTCAAGTTCACGTCAGTTTTGCTGGTGTATTTTAGCACTGTAGGATTGCTGTAGAGCGATCGCCTGCTATTACACTCACACGTGATTTAAAAAAAAAAAACATAGAAAAAACCATGGCCTCTGATACGGATAGTAATAGTGGACGAGGAGTAGGTTATAATTTATAATAATAATAATAAAAAAAAAAGTTTTACACTTAATAATAATCATCCAAAGCAGTAAAGGTCTAAGTGCTCAAGAGGAACTGTAATGTGAACAGAAAAATAATGATGATAAAATAATGGAGTTGTTTTTCAAATGAACTGACGATGTGAGGGTAGAAAAAAAAAAATCAAGTCCCTTTTCTTTTGGTCCACTTTAAGAAGACTGAGTTTGGTTTGTTTAACAGGATTATATGTGAAAACACCCTAAAGGTTTTGTGATTCAGACTAATAGAGTGATGGGCACAGAGACTAATAGAGGTGTGAAGACACTCCAGACGTTTTGACATTTTCGATGATCTCACTCGTTGCAAACAAAGTAGACCCAAACTAAGTGACTTTTCTTTACATGGGGTATCATGGCTTAACTCTGTAGGTTGTAGCCATTACAGGAACAAATGTTGGCATGTATAGGAACAAACTGATTGTGTGTGTGTGTGTGTGTGTGTGTGTGTGTGTGTGTGTGTGTGTGTAGGCACTACTCCGAAGCGTAAAGAGTACACATACCCACGTGTTCTGGTGCCACTGAGGAGCAGAACAGAGCTGGAGGATGAGTTCAGGACTCAGCAGGAGCAGCTAATGAGCGCACTCGGTCAGTGTGAAGTCCTCACTGAGGGAGAGGAGGAGGAGAAACCTGTAGACCAGGTACAACCTTCACACATCTGTTTATTTACATTTACATTTATGGCATTTGGTAGACACTCTTATCCAGAACGCATTACATTATCTCATTTACACAACTGAGCAGTTGAGGTCGAGGGCCTTGCTCAGGGGCCCAGCAGTGGCAGCTTGGCTGTGGTGTGATTTGAACTCATGACCTTTTGGTCAGTAATCCAGCATCTTAACTACTGAGTTACACTGCCCACCTGTTTATACATGAAGTTAAAACACAATGGTCACGTTCTAGGAATGTTCTTTATGAAGCTGACTGATGCTTATGTAATGTTTTAATGGAATAATGTACATCCATGTGTCCAGGACTCTCTGGAGGATGAAGTTTGCAGCTCCAGTGACAGTAACTCCACACAGCAGTCTATATCAGATGAGAATCTGATGTGCTATGAGGAGGGAAGAGTTCCCTTCTTTAAGGTAAAGGTATCTTTCAGACATGTACAAATAGAGAAGGCTTTGTCACTTCCTTGTCAATAAAATGTCCGACGAGCCGATCAGGAACTTAGTCTGGATTGAACTGGATTATTGCACTGGTTTTGAGCTCTCTGATATTTAACTGGAAATTGGTTAATTCAAGGTTGGTGGGTGGTTATATTAGTGTTTAAAGATGTACCAGTTGCTAAAATGTACCAGTAAAGATGGGCGACCCAGAGGTGTTCAGTGAGGTTGAGGGGGTCAGGGCTCTGTGCAGGACACCGAGGTTCTTCTACTCCAACCTTTGTGCACATCATGCTGGAGCAGGTTTGGGTCTGTTGGTTAGATTGAAGGGAAACTGTAAAGCTACAGCGTTAATACAGAGACACAATCATCTGTATGTTTATGTGCCTCAGACTTTGTTGTGAGAGTTTGTGGAAGAGGGCGGCACGGTGGTGTAGTGGTTAGCACTGTCGCCTCACAGCAAGAAGGTCCTGGGTTCGATCCCCGGGTG